>MU707589.1:57116-69297 GCA_026770625.1 Nicotiana glauca
CTTATAGGTACGACAACACGACATGGCTGAAATTACCCAATCCAGTCTAGCCCATAATTCACAGAACTACCTTTTCACTTCTGAAACCATCAATACGATCAAACCTAGCACCTATACTTTGAATAGTCCTGAACCAGCTATAATAACCCATACTCGCATCCTCAAATGAAATCACATGATATATCACATAATCCAGCACCTGAAACGATAGCTTCTATTCACAACAGCTGTCTATAACAACTATATACCGATAGAAACCTCTCAATAGCTAAAGCCCCGTTCCAACACTTCATATCCTATCAATGATAATGAAACACACAGCAAACCGTAACCATTTCCCAGATCAACTATTCATGAAACCACTCCCTTTTTGACTAATACCACAGCAGATTTTCGAAATCATACTCAAAATCAGAACCTCACGTCAATATTCAGAATAAACTCGAACCTTGATATTATTCTTCTAACAAGCTGTAATCAAATCTGTTCGTGTTCATTAATGACTCCAACGATCACCTCGAATTCAATACACCGCTCGGGTGATATGACAACTCATCACAGGCCTAAGCCACAACTTTCATAATCCACGCACCAATGATGGGCGGTCTGAACATACTCAAATTATGACAAATGACTCAAACGAAAGAGATGTAACTCAAACTCCTCAGTACCATCACAACACAAGGCTGGGACCCCGTCCCACATCATGGAAATAGAATACCTGAACCTACCCCGAAGGGTCTAATCTCCACGTAGCCCCGCTACAATGCGCGATCTTATCCAAACACTGTTACACATGAAGTACCTCAAGTCGCTATGCTCAAAATAGACAGCCACGCATAGATTGGTGTCGGAAACCAAGTAACTCATCACACCCATGGTGAAGCACGTAATATACACCATTTAATCCTGAAAGGACACAACCGATGCGCCATTCGCCGAGCAACACCCAATACGGACTGTCTTTGGAAACCAGGAAGCAAGACATACCAAGTAACATATGAAAAACTATTCTCAACATCACAGTGTTGCGGCGTACAACCCGATCCAAATAACATACCCATGGCGGCGTACCACCCGATCCACACATATCCATAGCGGCATGCCACCCGATCCATACATATATCTCACATAAGGAGATGCATATCGAGCCAAATTTACTCATTATCAAGAAGCCTGAAGCTTCTCCTTCCACTATTATAACTCCTGCCGGAGCCGTACGATACGGTGCCCAGCACCAAATAAATACCGAAATCCACAGTCTCGCCCGGCGGCATGCCCGGCCACAAGGAACGTATCCGAAAAATATCTCAATACCGGAACTAAATCCGTGTTAGTACCCTCTATACTGACATCCATCACAAAGATCCTGTTAATAAAAGCAATCATTGCCAGCCGTCCGCTGGTCTTTGGAACACAACCATTCTGCTAGAACATAATCCGATGCACCTCGAGTACCCAATCGTTCTCCGACGATATTCTAAAATTCTCATGTGCCATCGAACATACTCAGATATCAGCAGTCGATCTAGCAAGAAAGTGCCGCAATACTACCGAAGTACCATCAACTTAGTCACATTGCCCTTTTTCTGAAACATATACCCTCGTCAAATCACTTTCGATTAACAGTACCATTTCCTTGATTACCTGAGGCTACCCGTTGCCTGAGAATTTATGATCTTCTTTTCATAACTGAATTGTAATTCATCTAGCCCAAAACTTCCACTGACCCCATTTGGAGGAAAACTCATTACATATTCCACGGTTCACATACCCATAGAAAATATACTCATCTTCAAACCATGGTAAAACCCAACAAGAGCATCTCTGCCAACTCCATTTGTAGAAGCTAAACTGCCAGGATTGAATCCTTCTGTCTAAACCAAGCTGAGCAAGCCGTCAAAACCCAAGAGCATTTCTGCAAAATGCCTGTAAAAGCTCATTACCTCGAACACATATAAGAGTTAATCATGTTCTTACCATACCGATTCGATCTGCTATCAAGCTATTCCATCTATCTAACTTCTCTTTTTATTCATCAATATTTCTCCCTCGCTGTAGCATCATAATGCCTCAATCCAGGCTTACCACACAAGATTCGAACGTAAGACCACACTGTCTAAGACTCATAGGCCACCGATTACTCTCTCAATGCTTCCCAGAAATACCACATTCCAGAATACTTTAGTTTGAAGAACTTCCTGGGAATCGGAATTCGTTACCATTACTTCCCAGATACTGATACATAGAATCCCATAATTAACATAAAATACCACAAGTCTTGATCCTTTCCTAATGAAAACACAGTCTCTAGCCATATACACTACCTCAGACACCTGATGATTTCATGCAAAAATCTCGAACACAATAAAACCATTCTCGGAAGTCATTCACTCCTATTCCAACTGCAATTTACCTGACTTAACGAACAGAACCACTCGTGCCTTATTAGCACTATGACACCGTAGGATATGATCGCATCCCAATACAACCAACCATCTTCCTTCGCTATACAATGAGCATTCTTTATCAGCAACAGCTCAAGACATCCTATTATTTTCACACATCTACGAAGCACCATATAACCTTTATCAAAATTTCCTTCACGCGTGCCATCCTCGGCTCAATTTCTGCAACCAGAATTGATCCGCCAGCATACCTCAAAACGGAAACAACATAGCACATAACCGTGCGATCAGCTAATCAACAGCTACCTCCCCAACTTGGCTCGAAGCCATCTATCATGACACATTTAATAATCCATAATACTTCTACTCTAATGATACCACAACATTATAGTGAGATTAAACTCAAATCATCTACTAGTTTATGAAAACACAAATCCTCGGATACTGAAATCCTCTACGAAACTCGCATTCATCCCCACATCAGCTGAATCCACTTTCTAAAGTGACCCAAATTTCCCAATTACAACACGTATCCTTCTATTACACATGAGATCTTCTAACAATATACATAAGAATCGTACCCCTTAAGAACACTCCGCAGGAGATACCCCACCTGCTTCGCCTCAATTTAGTATTTCAGCACACCTTCCACCATCATACACATAACATAGCCATTGGTCTTCCTGAGTCTGAACTCATACTGCCACACGTAATGTACTTCACTTCCCCAACTAGGAGACATGAAAATATTCTTCACACGCCCATATTCGGGCTACACATCAAACCACAATAAGAAACGAGTCACTTAACAATCCATCTATTATCCAGCAGACTTCTTCGTCACTACCAAGTCATATAATTACATCTCGCAATACTAACATACTCATCACATGAATACCAAACCACCACTCCGGCTAATAGCGACAATACCGAACATATAAGTTCAGAACACTTGCTCACACGATCAGCACCTCAGTGCTCAAGCCATAGGCAAAGATCCGGCCTCAAGTCCTCCAGACTGGCCCGACATCAAACTCACGGGATCACATCTCGCCCCTTGATCGAGGAATCACAAGCCATCAAGGCACATACAATACTGAGCGCTCATGTGCGCATACAGACATGTGGAAGGAAGTTCAAGAGTTATATCTCAAGCTGAATCAAGTACGCACGATAAGAATTCCAAGAAAGTGAAGCTTTCCTAAAGGTTCTGCAGCCTCTCGAGGATAAATACAGACGTCTCCGTACCGATCTGCGAGACTCTACTAAACCTGCTCATGACTCGTGAAACCTAGTAACCTAGGCTCTGATACCAACTTGTCACGACCCAATTCCCAAACCTGGAGGTGATGGCGCCTCTCGCGAAGACAAGGCCAGCCAACAGAAACAACAATACCTCTTTTAACAGTTACTTAGCATGAATAAGTCTAAAACATGGATAATATAATCATAAGTGCGGAATAAATATGACAAAATAGGGAAACCATCCCGACTCTGCCCGAAATCGGGGTGTCACAAGTCACGAGCCTCTAAGAAGTAAGAACACAACTACAGGGTCAAATATACATAAAATGAAATTTCGAATCCAAAAGATAAGTCCGGTGCCGCGAACGTTGGCGGTCACCTTGCTCAGCTACAATAGCAATGCCCTCAACCAGCTCAAAACCCGCTACCGGGTGGACAATACTTGCATCTGCACGCGAGGTGCAGGGAGTAACGTGAGTACTCCAACTCAATGAGTAAAAAAAGTAAATAATAACTGAGCAGCTAGAAATCACGTAAGGCAATCAACATGCTATACAGAAGCCGGGTACAATTTATGAGAAAACAGTAAAATCAGTGAAATCTTTAGAAATGTTTTGGCTCCGTTCAAATCTTTTTCGAAAAAGGTCCTTTCAATAATTAGGAAAACGGTTTCAAAATAGTTAGTGCTGGTTAGCACAGAAAATTCGCCCCTCGGGCATAAATACCACAGTATAACAGGAAAAAGGCAAGAAGCATGCAAAATGAACACATAAAAGCTCGCATATCGACAATATCCCAAACTAAACCAGCCCCTCGGGCTCACTCTCCACAACACTCTCGGCCCCTCGGGCTTTCTCTCGCAAATCACTCTCAGAAACAGTATCACATAATAACCGCTGCGGCGCGCAGCCCGATCCACATATCGCTGCGGCGCGCAGCCTGATCCATAGCTCGCTGCGGCGTGCAGCCCGATCCATATGGGTACCCGCGCTCACTGTGGGTGTGCAGACTCCGGAGGGGCTCCTACATCCCAAGCGCTATATATCACTGCGGCGTGCAGTACGATCCAATATATACATACTGCGGCGTGCAGTCCGATCCATATAATATACTACTGCGGCGTGCAGTCCGATCCATAAATATACTACTGCGGCGTGCAGTCCGATCCATATAATATACTACTACGGCGTGCAGTCCGATCCATATATAATCCTCACATCCAGGCCCTAGGCCTCCCATCCCTCCGTGTATCCTCACATCCGGCCCTCGGCCTCACTCAGTCAGAATATCGTCACAAGCCCCTCGGGCACTAGTAAAACAGTAGCCCTCAGCCCAAATTATCATTTAAATTATCATTTAAGACTCAATATGAGTGAAAGTGCTGAGTCGTAAAGTAGTGTAGGAATAGTATGACTGAGTTCAAGTGATAAGTCAAAATAGTGAGGAAGACAGTGCAAATAAATCCCTGAAGGGTCCAAATAGTTGGCACGAAGCCCAAGTACGGCAATCAGCCCAAACAACAGTGATAACAAATAAATTCCAGAAAATCACGCGGTAAAATCAACAACCGGGACGGACCAAGTCACAATCCCCAACGGTGCTCTATTCCACGCTCATATCCGGCGTGCAAGTCACCTCAATACAGTACTATGATGTGCAAATCCGGGGTTTCAAACCCTCAGGAATATCATTTACAGGTATTACTCACCTCGAACCGGTAAAATTCCTCGCTCGCGACGCCTTTGCCCCTCAAGTTGGGACAACACCTAATCGAAAACAATCGAAATATAGCAAAAATCTCGAAACTAGCAAAACCCGAGCTCCGGACCCACTTCTCGAAAAATTATAAAACTTATATTACCGGATTCCTCGTCTCGCCACGAGTCCATACATACCAAGAACTCCCAAATCCGAGCTCAAATGACCTATCAAATTCCAATTTGAAATATTAAAAACTCAAGCCCTAGCTTTACCCCCTTTTCAATGAATTTTCACCAATTTCCATGTTAATACTACCGTAAACTTGAATAATTAGGCCAAGGAACTTACCTCCATTTGATTCTCAGTCAAAACCCTCGAAAATTCTCGCCCAAAGCTCTCCAAGATGCTCAACAATGGAGGAAAATAACCCCCAAGTAGCGGATGAAATGCCATTTTAAAACCCTTCTGCCCAGGCCGATTTTGGCTTCTGCGGTCCCGCTTCCGCTTATGCGGGACCGCTTCTGCGGCCAAAAATCCGCTTATGCGGTTCTCACTTAAAAGCCCAAACTTCGCTTTCACGACTCGGACTCCGCTTCTGCGGTTCACCTCGACCGCTTCTGCGGTTCGATTTCCGCTCCTGCGGACCCGCTAATGCGGACCAAGTTCCGCTTCTGCGTAGCTTTCACTTAAGGGGCGTGACCGCTTCTGCGGTCCAAAACTCGCACCCGCGATACCGCTCATGCGGTCAAGACTTTCGCTTATGCGGACACTGCTGAACACTCATCTTTTCGCACCTGCGGAGCTTCTTCCGCTTCCGCGAAGCCGCATCTGCGGTCTCCCTTCCGCAGATGCGGAAACACCTGCTGCAACAAAACCAGCAAAACTTCCAACTTCAAATTCTCTCGTTCAACCACCTGAATTCACCCCGAGGCGCCCGGAACCTCAACCAAAAGCACAGACACGATCTAATACCCTATCCAAACTTGCTCAAATCATCAAAACGCCATCGTTAATATCAAAATCCTCAATTTTCATCAAATCAAAGCCTAAGTTTCTTAAAAACTTTCGAATTGCACATTCGATCAAAAACCCAACCTAAACACCTCCGAATGACCTGAAACTTTGCACGCATATCCAAAATCACCTAACGGAGCTACTGCAACTCTCGGAATTCCATTCCGACCCTCGGATGAAAATCTCACCTATCAACCGGAATCCGCCAAAATTCAAACTTCGCCAATTCAAGCCTAATTTTACACCGGACCTCCAAATTTAATTCCGATCGCACTCCTAAGTCATAAATCATCCCCCGGAGCTAACCAAATCACCGAAATTCACATCCGAGCCCTCTAACTATATAGTCAACTTACGGTTGACTTTTTCAAAACAAGCTTCCTTCTAAGGGGCTAAGTGCCTCATTTCCAGTTAAAACCAATTAAATTCTATCCGATCAACTCAAATACTGATATTGAAACATAGAGCAACATAATGTGGGGAAAACGGGGCGGTACTCACGCGACAACGGGCCGGGTCGTCGCAAATATGGTGGGAAAGGTTAAAAAGGAGTTTTGAAAAATATTTTCCTTCTCTTGTTAGGGAAAGCATTTTCCTTCAATTAGAGGAAAATGACTTCATAAGAAAAATGAGTTCATGAGGAAAATATTTTCCAAAATATTGAAGCCAACCAAACATAATAAAATTGAAAAATATTTTTCGGTGTACCAAACCTTTGAAGGTAGTACAGTTTTACTGCTCTTTCTGCAATTTGGCATCCGTAGAAGAACTTCAGCACGTAAATTTACATCTTTAGCAGGAGGAGCTACCTATGCCGAAGGGTGGTAAGTTGATCACACTTTGCTAGGAAATCAGTATATATAGGTCCAAACTATTTTTATAATGACTACTCTAATGGTACGCGCGTTGCGCGTATATCCAATCTCAATAAGTATAAATTTTGTAAATGTAAATATATATTAAATTTATGTTTGAATTATAAAAAAAAATTAAAAAAAATTATGTAAGTTCAATAAAAAGATTCTTGATAATCTAATAAGGAAAGAAATTATGTCTCATAGAACTATCCAATCATCTCACTCAAACAAATTAAGTATAACTTTTAAGTTGATAAATTCTATCAAATTGTATTGTCTTCCATGTTAATTCCACTGAATTTTAATTTCTTTCAAGTCTAAATTTCATTGATATGAATATAACTAAAATCCATATCACAATCTCAAAAAGACCATAAAAAAGTGTTGCACATTTCTTATTTTAAAATTATTAAGCGTCATCACTTAATTGAGAAGTTATAGACAGTAACCAAACCTTGAAACTTCTTTAATACCTTTTTTAGATTTTCTCGATTAATATAATTTCTTTGGGAAAAATGACTTGAATTAAAGTTTCAAAAGTTAAAAACTCAATTTTTTGTTATATTTAACTTTACCGACATGCCAGGTAACATTGCTGGAAGGTCTAAAATCATATGATGAAGCATCCAACCACCTTAGTGAATGTGTAGTAAACTACAATATAATTCTTATGGATATTCTTATCCGCATATACGGCAACTGTACATAAATAAATACGAGTAAATAACATATTTTACTTCAGCAATGTTAAGTTCATTGGTTAACTCTCAGGTGATCAAATATTAATTTTTTTCTCATAAGGTATAAAGATACTTTTTGAAGCTCTACATGAAAGCTATTAAGCACCTATCCAATAACTCAGAGGGCTATAAAATTATAATAGAATACACAAAACTGATAACCTAAACATGTGAATCGTTATCCGATCACAACTCAGAGGGCTATAAAATTATAATAGAATACACAAAACTGATAACCTAAACATGTGAATCGTTATCCGATCATAACTCAGAGGGCTATAAAATTATAATAGAATACACAAAACTGATAACCTAAACATGTGAATCGTTATCCGATCACAACTCAGAGGGCTATAAAATTATAATAGAATACACAAAACTGATAACCTAAACATGTGAATCGTTCTCCGATCATTCATACTAAGCCTTCAAATAATCAACTACTGTTGAAGAGGGAAACAAAAATTAACCATACAAAACTACAGAAGAAACGCAAACTGAAAACCAATCCTACAAAGGAATAACGAAAAGAAAAATTATATTCTAGCCATAGAAATACATGGATGATATTTTAATAAAGACAGTTGAAAAAGGTAAACTTACAACAAATATAATTCTTATTTGATTTTGCACGTTTATATTAGGAATAGAAGAGTCAAACTTAAATACATAGGACGGGTAATTTCATACATTTATTGTTCATACTTGTATTACTTTTTAATTATTAAATTTATTCCTACTCCAATTTAGATTAAATTGATTAAAACATTAAGAAACAAAATAAAAAGGAAATATATGGAAACTTGTGAAGTAGCAGTATTTCTCACTACATTCCGAGTTTAATAAAGCCTTCTGTAAGAAATACAAATATGTTATATTATGTAGTCCAAATAAAGAAAGATTTTAATACAGTTGATTTTGAAGTTCTAATAATTAAATATTTATTCTAAATATTAGCTAAATAATTATGTGACTATTTTGTCTAGTGTTAAAGTAATTTTTAAAGGGTAAAAAAGGCAAACGGCATTTCGCTAAGGGCCTTCGTGCTTTTAATATAGTACCAGTTACGATGTACGCACGTTGGTTGCACGTAAATCTTTAGTCAGAACATTTATGTGAAAGAACAACTAACTAAATTTAGTAACAATTTATTTACAAGATGATAAGATCATTGTAAAGTAACTAACGTGATAAAAATACAACAATTATTTAAATGCTAAAAATTAATATTATTACATTAATAGAATACTTGAATTCAAAATGATATATTCTTAACCTACAAAGATGTTCAATTTAGTTAAGTTAAATAAAATCTTATCTATACTGTAAAAATATTCAGTGTGGTAGTATCATATTTAATACTTCTTTATAGAGGATATTTTTTGTGTATGTTTCCTTCTATAACTTTGGTTTCTCCATCTCCAAAGTAAAACATATAATTGTCCATATTTGAATTACCTCCAAAAAGTATTACTTTTTCATTACTGCACTTTGACATATTTGTGAGGGTTATATCTATTATTTACAAAGTTATGTCGAATATAACCCGAAAAAATTATTACTACTTTATCATATTCGAAGCAATAAGATATTAACCCTACACATGTTTTTATAAATCAAGTTTATGATTAATTTTTTTTAACCTATCATCACGCATAATACATCAATAATATTATTCTAAAGTATTTTACTTTTTATTTGAATATAAATTGATGTAAATCTTGAATTAAAAAAAATCATAGCACATGAGCGTCTAATGAAAATAATCCAATCAAAGAAAAAAATTATTAAACTTCATTACACAGGAGATTTGAACGAACTTGTTCTAGGAATCTCACATCAATTGATTTTCTTTGAAAATTTTCTAAATGAATCAATTAGTCATTTTGAAGTAAGAATAAATAAATTAAAGAGCGAATCTCATCTGTATTATTAAAACCACTTTATTATCATATAAAATAAAAATATTCATCTAAACTTGCCCCTATTTTTTATCCTTTAAAATTAAATTTTATATTTTAAAAAATTATGGTTTAATTATTTTCTTATTATTTAATATTTAAAAAAATAACTCAATTTATTTGAATTAGGTAGCAGCTCCTAATATTTAGGTTAAAGATACTAACTTAATTTAGTTTTAGCTTTATAAAATTAAGACTTTAAAGGATAGTAAGAGTTTTTAACTTTGTAAAATGTTATAGATGTTTTTAGAATGTAGTACTAAAATTTTCTTTTAGTACGTGCCTGTATTTTAGTACATTCCTTGTTATAAAACAAATGTAACTAAGAACAACAATTCAGAAAATTATGGACGCACTTTTCTAATTTAAATAGGACCGACGTTGCAGAGTTGGGTATATATATAATTTAATCGAAAAGGAATTTCATCATTAGGTAATTTATCATTAGATCCTTAAATTATACGAATATTTAAGGGCATAAAAGTCGATAAATATTTTAGGGATATTTTAGTCCTTTAACATTTAGCATAAATTATCCGTGCTTTTATAATAGTTAGTCTTACGATACGCGCGTTGCGCGTGAACCCCGTCTGAATGAGAATAAATTTATTTTAAAGAAATACATAAATATTATATAAAATTTGTGTTTGACTAAGAAATAAAAGTTAAAGAGAAAATGTAAGGTCCTGAAATAATAAATGTCTATCCTATTTAACTAACTCAATACAGAAAGAAACTTTACCTCACAAAAGGTCATAATCTATCTCAGTTAATATAATCAACTTGAAATTTATCTCAATTTAATAATTTTATTGCTTAAACTTTACAAATTATCCTTTTTTGTTTTAGTTAGAACACATAACCTTTGAAGATTTAAGAGCTTTTTTAGAAAATTTTCTAGAAGACAACTAACTCACAAGTTGTTTTTTTTTCTTCTTGCGAGCAAATGCAACTTGTTCTTTAACTAATACGACATATTATATTAATTATTTTTAATATTTTAAATATTATATTTTGGATTGTCTTCAATATTTAAAAAAATAATTAATTTATAATTCCGTTTAGTGTAAAATTAATTTTTGAAGAGTAAAAAAATGAATAATATTTTACTAAAAGATTTTGTGCTTTAAATATAATATTACTCTTTGGTAAGTTCTCCTGTAATATAGGAGTTATCGATGACCTATAGGTTCTTTCAACATGTTTTTAGTAATCTATTAACGGAAAAAGAATCGAAGATGTAACCAAAAAGATAAAGAACTGAAAATTTTGGAAGAAAGAATAAAAATACTTACTCTGTGTCTGTTGCTACCTCAAAATTCTAGCTATACCAAGTCCTTTGTTTTGTCGAACTTTTCTAGACTAACGTGGATACCCCTTATTTAGGATCAGAATCTTATTGACATTAAAGTTCTTAGGTGATTTTAATTTTTAAATATTAGGATTCTTTAAATAAGGAAAATTTTAATTGATTTCATACACCTAAATATTAGGGTATATAACTAAATGATTATTTTGTCTAATAGGAGTATGAAATAAATTTTTAGAGGATGAAAAAGACGAACAACATTTCGCTAAGGGATTTCGTACCTTTAATATAATACTAGTTTTTATACTTGTGCGTCGCACGAATATCTCAAGTGCACGAAAATAATTCCAATTCGCGAACTAATTTTTTTTTTTATCTCACATTATACATGTTATCCAACGAATAGGAGTTCAAAATCCATATCCAATCCAATCAAGTATCTAAAAGGAATATGATATGAACTCATAATCCTTCTCCAATTAAACTCTTTTTTTTTAAAAAGTTTATTAAGTACACTAGTGGAAGGGAGTGAAATGGGCAAAGGATACTAATAATGAGGATTATTTGATAATGATTTTTTGATATTATGCCAACTTTATTTACTATTCATGTCACGACCCATTTTGCCTAACTAGGTCATGATGGCGCCTAACACCACAGCTAGGCCAGCCAACTGCGAAAGTTTTGATTAAGTCTCGATTGTTAATTAATCAACCAAATATACTAGTATTTTTCAAGCAAATAAACGAAACTAGCAAGATCATACAGTACTGACATAGTCATACAAACCCCAAAATAAATATTCTCTACAGTATGTGCCAGAACCCGGTGTCACTAGCTACGGGCGACCAGTAGAGTACACACAAAAATATACAAAACACTGTCCTACTGTCTGAATCAGAATAGACAGAAAATCATAAATACAGGAAAAGGACTCCTTCGGCTG
>MU707596.1:10831-23363 GCA_026770625.1 Nicotiana glauca
TGTAATAACCCATACTTGTAACCTCAATGAAATCATACAATATACCACATAATCCAAGCACTCGAAACGATAACTTCTATTCACAATGGTTATCCACAACAACCAAATACCGATAGAAAACTTCTTATCAGCTAAAGTGTTATTCCCAACACTTCCATATACTGCTAACGATAATTGAAACACGCCATAAAACGTAACCATTTCTCAGATCAACCATTCATGAAACCACTTAATTTTAGACTAATACCATAGCAGATTCCGAGCCGAACCTCGATAATTTCCTTCTAACAAGCTGAAATCACATCTGTTCGTATTCATTAATGACTCCAACGATCACCTCGAATACAACACACCATTCTGGTGATATGACACCTCAACACCGGCCTAAGCCACACTTACATAATACGCGCACTAATAAGAAACGGTCTGAACATACTTGAATCATGACAAATAACTCAAACGAAAGAGATGTACCTCAAGCTCATCGGTACCGTCACAACACAAAGCTGAGACCCCGTCTCACATCATAGAAAATAGATTACCTGAATCTACCCCGAAGGGTCAAATCTTCACGTAGCCTCGCTACAATGCGCGATCTAATCCAAACACTGTTACACATGAAGCACCTCAAGTCGCTATACTCAAAATTGACAACCACGCACGATTGATATCTGGAACCCAAACAATCCATTATACCCATGGCGAAGCAAGTAATATACACCACACAATCCTGAAAGGACACAACCGATACACCATTCGCCGAGCAACACCCAATACGGACTTTCCTTAGAAACCAGGAAGCAAGGCATACAAAGTAACATATGGAAAACTATTCTCAACATCACACTATTGCGGCATGCAACCCAATCCAGATAACATACCCGTGGGGGCGTGCCACCCGATCCACACAAATATCTCACATAGGGAGATGCACATCGAGCCAAATTTGCTCATTATAACAAAATACCGAGCATCGGTCGTAAGCATACTGAGTGCATAATGATATCTACTTATAGCGTTGTAAGCTACAAAACTCAACTTCCACTATGAATCTCGATAGCACCGCACTATATGTGCCCACAGTCCGAAAATCATAACGCCTCACAGTACAGAAAAAGTAACTCATAGATGTTCCCAAATCATTAGCAGGTTCAATAACGATCGAATCAACCTATCCTTCATCAATACAATTCGGGACTAACCAAGCCAACTCAAGCTAAACACGTATCCAATCAACTTACCAACAAACTCATTACCAAGAAGCCTGAAGCTGCTCCTTCCACTACTATAATTCATGCAGGAGCCGTACGATACGGTGCCCGACACCAAATCAATACCGAAATCCACAATCCCGCCCGGCGACATGCCCGGCCACAAGGAACGCATCCAAAAAAAAAGTCCCTCAATACTGGAACTGAATCAATGGTAGAACCTCTATACCGATATTCGCCACAAAGGCTCAATTAAGGAAAGCAATCCTTTCTAGTTGTCCACTGGTCTTTGGAACCCAAACCATACTACTAGAACATAGTCTGATGCACCTCGCCACGCAACCTGTGGCATTTTCCGACATAACCCATATCACAATCGTCTAGAATAACCCAACACTGAGACAATCAGTCTACACTCCAATATCATATCCAGAATCTAATATACCAAGCAAAGAAAGATCCACTCGGGCTTCCAAACCCCCAATAACTGCTAACGAAACCAATACATACTATCCATAACCACTACATAGCCTAAACATGAGAACTCTCAATCTCCAGCTCCACATAGCACACAAATTACTATACCTGATCCCACATTCTGCACTATAAATACATATTACACCTCGAGTACCCAATCATTCCATAGAAGATATTCTAAAATTTCCCATGTGCCACCAAACAAACTCAGATATCAATAGTCGATCTATCAAGAAAATGCTGCAACACTACCGAATTGCCATCAACTTAATCACATTGCCCTTTTTCTGCAGCATATACCCTCATCAAATCACTATGATTGACAATACCATTTTCTTTAGTCATGTGAGGACCATTCACCCTAATCATCTGAAGATCGATTCTTTAATCACTTACAACTGCCCGTGCTGCTTAAGAATTTAATGACTTTCCATTCTGAACTGAACCGAACCTTACACACACAAATCCCAATCATCCACAACATATCGCATATACTATACCACACTAGGATAACATAAGAACTTTTATCTCCCTTCCGCGCCGCAGACATCGACACACTCAACTAGTCAAGAACTTTTATTGATCCCATTTAGAAGAAAAATCATTACACACACCATGCTTCACATACCCACAGAAAATATACTCATCTTCAAACCACGATAAAACCCAACAAGAACATCTCTGTCAACTCTATTTGTACAAGCTAAACTGCCAGGACTGAATCCTTCTATCTAAACCAAGCTGAGCAAGCCGTCAAAACCCAAGAGCATTGCTGCAAAATGCATGTAAAAGCTCATTACCTCGAACACATACAAAGAATTAATCATACCCTCACCATGCCGATTCGGTCTATTATCAAGCTATTTCGTCTATCAAATTTCTCTTTTTCTTCATCATCCACTTGATATTTCTCCCTCGCTTTAGCACCACAATGCCTCAATCCAGGCTTACCACACGAGACTCGCACATAAGACCACACTGTCTAAGACCCATGGCCACTGAATACTCTCTCAATTGTTCCCAAAAATACCACATTCCAGAGTACTTTACCCCGAAGAACTTCCTGCGAATCTGAAATTCGTTACCATTACTTCCCAGATAATGATACATAGAATCCCATAATTAACATAAAATACCACAAGTCTTGATCTTTTCTAATGAAAACACAGTCCCTAGCCACATACCCAACCTTAAGACACATGATTATTACATGCCAAATCTTGGACACAATAAAACCATTCTCGAGAGTCATTCACTCTTACACAACTATAAATTATCTGACTTAACAAACAGAACCACTCGTGCCTTATTAGCACTCTGACATCGTAGGATATGATCTCATTCCAATACAAACAAACATCTTCCTTCTCTATACACTGAGCATTCTTTATCAACAACAACTCAAGACATCATATTATTCCTCACATCTACGAAGCACCATATAACCTTTATCAAAATTTTGCTTCACTCGTGCTATCCTCGGCTCATTTTCTGCAACCAGGACTGATCCGCCAGCATACCTCGAAATGGAAACATCATAGCACATAACCGTGCGAACAGTTAATCAACAGCAACCTCCCCAACTTGGCTCGAAGCCATCTATCAGGACACATTTAATAACCCATAATAATTTTACTCTAATGATGCCACAATATTATAGTGAGATTAAACTCAAATCATCTACTAGTTTATGAAAACACAGATCCTCGGATACTGAAATCCTCTACAAACCTCGCATTCATCCCCACATCAGCTGAGTCCACTCTCTGAAGCGACCCAAATTTTCAAATTACAACACGTACCTTTCAATTACACATGAGATCTTCTAACAATATACATAAGAATCGTAACCCTTAAGAACACTCCATAGGAGATAAGCCACCTGTTTCGCCTCAATTTAGTATTTCAGCACACCTTCCACCGTCATACATATAATACATCCATTTAGTCTTCCTGAGTCTGAACTCATACCTCCACACGTAATGTACTTCACTTTCCAACTAGGAGACACGAAAATATTCTTCACGCGCCCATATTCGGGCTACACATTGAATCACAATAGGAATCGAACACTTAACAGCTCATCTATCATTTAGCAGACTCCTTCGTCACTACCAAGTCACATAGATACATCTCGCAGCACTAACATACTCATCACATGGATATCCAACCGCCATTCCGGATAATAAGGACAATACTGAACACATAAGTTCAAAACACTTGCTCACACGATCAGCACCTCAGTGCTCAAGCCATAGTCAAGACCCAGCCTCAAGTTTTCCAGACTGGCCCAACATCAAACTCACGGGATCACATCTCACCCCTTGATCGAGGAATCACAAGCCATCAAGGCACATACAATACTGAGCGCTCATGTGCGTATACAGATATGTGGAAGGAATTTCAAGAGTTATATCTCAAGATGAATCAAGTACACACGATAAGAATCCCAAGAAAGTAAAGTTTTCCTAAAGGTTCTGCAGCCTATCGAGGATAAATACAGACGTCTCTGTACCGATCTGCGAGACTCTACTAAACCTGCTCATGACTCGTGAGTCCTAGTAACCTAGGCTCTGATACCAACTTGTCACGACCCAATTCCCAAACCCGATCATGATGGCGCCTCTCGCGAGGACAAGGCCAGCCAACAGAACAACAATGCCCCTTTTTAACAGTTAAAAAACATAAATGAATGAATAATATGACTTAATGGCATTAATAACTAATATTTACCACCCAACTCAGCCCGATCGGGGTGTCACAAGTCACGAGCATCTAAAGAATCCTGAATACAACTACAGAGTCTATAATTTACATGGATCAAATTTAAAATCAAAGAAGGGAAAATCAGGTGCCGCAGACGCTGGCGGTCACCTTACTCTGCTACAATAGTGATACCTTCAATCAGCTCAAAACCCGACACCGGGTGAACAATACATGCAACTGCACGCGAGGTGCAGGGAGTAAAATAAGTACTCCAACTCAATGAGTAATAAGAGTAAATAATAACTGAGCAGTAAGAAAACACGTAACGCACTCCATCATGCTATATGGGACAGTACGACCCTCGATAAAATAGTAAATCTGTGAAAATCCTTTAGAAAATATCTGGATCAGTTAGAAATCTCTTTTGAAAATATCCTCTTCCCAACAGTCAAGCAATTAAATGCATAATCAGATAGTGCAAGTCCGCACATAAGTCAGCCCCTCGGGCACAACACTCCGTTAACAAATAACACCAGGGTATCTGGTAACAGTGTAAGAAATAGCATGGATGCCAATGATATGAGAGTGCTGAATGTCATGTCATGTAGTACAAACAGGAACCAATGCATGAATGCAATGCAATACACATGACCGTTGCGGCGTGCAGCCCGATCCATTTAGGTACCCGCGCTCACTGTGGGGGTTCAGACTCCGGAGGGGCTCCTATAGCCCAAGCACAATATCAATATCACACCGTTGCCGCGTGCAACCCGATCCATCCTCAGTCCAGAAATGCACATGCAACATTGCTGCAGTGCGCAACCCGATCTATGCTCAGTCTAGAAATGCACATAGCCACTAGGGCAATATTCAAATAAAAGTTCTCAGTTCCAAACGTTAAAAATATGTAGTTTAAGTTTTAAAACCTTAGAAGTATGTCTGGACGTTTCAAAACAGTGTTTAACTCAAGACTGAAATCATTTAACATGCCAAGTATCATGGAAAAAGTGATAATAACCCCTAAAGGATTCAATCAGTTGGCACGAGGCCTAATTACGACAATTAATCCATTTTTTTTATAAGGATGTCAACTAGCTTCAATCAGTTAGGTAGTTATTTAATTAAGCGGGACAGAACAAGTCACAATCCCCAACGGTGCTCTACCCCATGTCCGTTATTCGGCGTGCAAGTCACCTCGATACAATACTATGATGTGCAAACCCGAGGTTTCAAACCCTTAGGATATCATTTACAAGTATTACTCACCTCGAACCGGCGAAACCTCAAGCTCGCGATGCCTTTGCCCCTCAATTCGGCCTCCACGCGCATCGAATCTAACCAAATCAGAGCAAACACATCACACTATGCCAAGGGAACAATACCCAATCGAAAACAATCAAAATATAGCAAAAATCTCGAAACTAGCAAAATCCGAGCCCCGGGCCCACTTCTCGAAAAATTACAAAACTTACATTACCGGATTCCTCATCTCGTCACGAGTTTATACATACCAAGAACTCCCAAATCCGAGCTGAAATGTCCTATCAAATTTCAATTTGAAATATCAAAAACTCAAGCCCTAGCTTCACCCTCTTTTGATGAATTTCAACCCATTTTCATGTTAATTCTACCATAAACTTGAATAATTAGGCCAAGGAACTTACCTCTATTCGATTCTCAGTCAAAACCCTCAAAAATTCTCGCCCAAAGCTCCCAAAATCGCTCAACAATGGAGGAAAAATGACATAAGCTCGCGAATGAAATAATGATATAAACCCTTCTGCCAACATCGATTTTTTGCTTCTGCGGTCCCGTTTTCGCTTATGCGGGACCGCTTCTGCGGCTAAAACTCCGGTTATGCAATTTTCATTAAAGTTCACAAATTCTCACTTTTGCATCCAAAAATCCGCTTATGCGGATCACCCATTACCGCTTCTGCGGTTGAAAGTCCGCTCCTGCGGACTCGCTTTTGCGGACACTGTTCCGCTTTTGCGGAAACTCCTCACCAGGACAAGAATCGCTTCTGCGTTCCTTCACCCACTTCTGCGGAACCGCTTCTGCGGTCCATTTCCACAAAAGCAGAAATGCCAGATGACAGCAATACAGACCTGAAGCAAACTTCAAAAACTCTCGTTTAAATACCCGATCTCACCCCGAGGCCCCCGGGACCTCTACTAAAAACACCAACATATCCCAAAAAATCATACGAACTTGTTCCAATCATCAAAACACATCAAACAATGCTAAAACCATCAATTCTCATCGGATTCAAACCTAAGTTTCTTCAAAACTTCCGAAATGCGCATTCGATCAAAAACCCAACCAAACGATGTCTGAATGACCTGAAAATTTGCAAACATATCCAAAATCACCCAACGAAGTTACTGCAACTCTCAAAACTCCATTTTAACCCTCGGATCAAAATCTCACCTATCAACCAAAATTCGCCAAAATTCTAACTTCGCCGATTCAAGCCTAATTCTACACCGGACCTCCAAAATCAATTCTGATCGCGCTCCTGAGTCACAACTCACCTCCCAAAGCTAACCGAATCACCAGAAATCACATCCGAGCCCTATAACTCAATAGTCAATATTTGGTTGACTTTTTCAACTTAAGTTTTCCTTAAAGAGACTAAGTGTCTCATTTCTTATCATAACCAATCCAAATTAACTATAACACACCACATACCGATAACGAAATATGAAAAAGCATAAAATAGGGGAAACGGAGCAACAACACATGAGACGACGGGTCGGGTTGTCACAGTTTCGTATAATTAGGATGTCTGTTTGTTTGTAAGGATGAAATTCTAAGTCAGTCGGCTAGGTTTTGTTGAAATTACTCGGAATTGCTATTATTTGGACCAACTGATTTGCTTTTTGAATGTGCATCTTATTTGTTAGTCAATCTAGTTTTATTTGATTAATGAGAAGTTTGGGGTGTGATTCACAAGAGAAAATGAATCAGAACCCTAGTGGGATGCCATCTTGGCTGTCAGGGCACGCTTGAATTTAAAATTCAGGCCGCCCATACTAATTGGATTAGAATAATGAAAAAGAGTTAATAATGGAACTAACATGCATTAGTGGGAAAGCTCAGGGAATAATATGGGAAGAAAATATATTTATTAATGGACTTAATTCTCTTAAGAGATGGAAAAGGGGTTTGGTTTTGAATATAAAAGGAGAGAGCTTTTGGGGGAGAGAGAGAGTTTTTGATAGAGCTTAAAACACACAGAAAGATAGAGAGCTTTAAAGGATTTCAGTTGTCTCATCAGTTTTGAGAGTTAAGGGGAAAAACAGATAGAGTTTTAGACATCATTTTGAGAGAAAAAGCTTTGAAAGTTATTTAGTTTGAGATATCATTTTTTAGAGTGGAAAAGAGCTTAAAAAAACACAAAAGGATTTAGTTTTTAACAGTTTTTTTTAGAGAGAGGAGAGTACTGTTTCATTACCTTAGGTCATTTACAGGTTTTTGAGCTCCAAAAATACTAAAGCTACAAAAATACCAAAAAGCACTGTTACATCGAGTAATTATGAGTTCTAGTAGTTGATCTCCATGAGTTGTGTGTTTTTTGAGTTGAATCTCTGGTTGCTGAAGTTCAGAGGATCATTTCAAGTGATTCTGGGTAAAATATAGTTGGTTTTCTTGGTTGAGTTTTGCTCTGTTGAAGCTTCAGAAGTAGTTTGTGGTGGATCTCTTATTTCCTTTTAATTTTAAAATCTTCCTGGATTGATTGAATTGGTCCTGGGCTTTTGTTGATTTCACCTGTTGCTGCTGCTTGTGATATTACTAGCTGCTGATTTCTTCTCGTTCCTCTGTCCATTCAAATCCAGGTACACACTTTAAAATCACTGATGTAGCTTAGAATTGGATTGAAATGAAGTAATGTTTCAGATTCGTGTTCATTCGAGTAACTGAAATCAGTCCAAATGATATCTAGTTGCCTAGCCATAATTTGTTTGAGTTATAATGGTTGTTAACTGTTTAATTAGGATTATTTGTTTAAAAACTGATTTGGATTGTTTAACTTGTACTGGACTGTTAACTCTAATTTGGAATTTGTTTCTTCTGAAATAAGGTCCTTAGTGCAAAATAGTTTGACTGCTTATGTTAATTTCCTGTTGCACTAGAAATCGGATGCAAATAGCAGTATATAGGTTCCAATTCACGTAATCCAAGTCTGGTAAACATGACATATATGTTTGGTTTGAAATCAGAAATTAGCCATGTCTTCATGTGTAATTTAAGTGTCATGAATCGTTGATTTGTTAGAGTTAGTTGTAGTTAGTCCAACTTCATTAGCATCGCTGGCTATCAATAAATTAAAGTTTCATGAATCTATTCTAATAGGAACGAGCAAACAGTTCTATGAGTTATATGCTGGGAATGATAAGTGAACTTATGTGTTAAAATTTTGCAAATTAATTAAATCCTGCGTTTAGTTGATTAAAATGGGCTGCTGTAATTCCTGAAAGCCAAAATAATTCCTGTCCAAGTTGAAAATTTAAACGGCAGACCCAATTGGTTTGATACTGGGCCCACGGATCATTACGGGCTAGGCTACTTAAATCTTGTACATTGAGACTTTGGTTGTTTTGCTGAAAAATGTTTGGTTATATCCATTAAGCTCTCGGGCCTAATTGTTTGAAATTGATTTATGGCATTTTGGACCCTTCACACATATTAATTAACTAGGGCTATTTTTATTCTCAGAGACAAATTAAGTAGGAAATTGTAGTTTACTTGAGGATTGGCTTTAAATAATAAATGAGACGAGCCTCGCCAAATAAAATGCGCAAATTGCGAGGCCCTCAATAAATGGTTGTCTTAAAATATTTAAACTTCGGGATAGGCCGTTTAGCGAATTTCACGGCCTTCCCCAAAAATAATAACGCGATAGTCTCTTTAGGCACGTATTTTAATAATGTTACCTTCCTAAACTCGGGTGCACATTTATGTGACCCAAATCCAAACACGAAGTCGAAATGGGTCAACAACTATGAGTGCATTTATGTGACGTGGTTCGAGACACGTTTTCATGACGTTGCAATTCTCGTTAAAATAATAATAAAAGCGGTTAAAAATTAAAAAAGCACATAAGTTAAAATATATTTTGAAATCAGATAAATATTCCAAATATAACAGTTGAGCGACCGTGCTAGAACCACGGAACTCGGAAATGCCTAGCACCTTCTCCCGGGTTAACAGAATTTCTTACTCGGATTTCTGGTTCGCGGACTGTTAAAACATAGTCAATATTCTCCTCGATGCAGGATTCAACCGGTGACTTGGGACACCATAAAACTCCTAAGTGGTGACTCTGAATCTTTTTAATAAATAATCCCGTTTCGATTGTCCTTTAATTGGAAAAACCCCTTATGCCCTTGCGGGTATGTGTGAAAAAGGAGGTGTGACAGGTGCTTAATACACTCAAGAGATAGTGTTTTAAGGTATTTGAATCATATAATATCAGTATCATAAGTCTTGAAGTCAAACGAGTTATGAGACAAAAGTCGACAAAAGTTGTCGCATCTTAGGTTTATAATTTTACTTAAACATTAAGTCAAATGTTACTAAGCTTTTATACCAATTTACTTAGAATTATGGGGTGATCTACCCACAAAATTGAATATCTATGAGTATAGTTTCCAATGCATAAAACCGTTCATTGATAAATTCAAGGAGTAGAGAGATATTCACATTTTTGCGAGACTGCGCCAAGCACCTCTCTATGGGGCCCAATTAGGCGGTTATATATATATATATATATATATATATATATATATATATATATATATATATATATATATATATATATATATATATATGACGCCTCCAACCCGTTTTAAGTCATGTTTTTCACTATATACAGAGCTTAGAACTCTAGGAACATCTAAAGGTTCTCTCAAGATTCAAGACCCAAACAAAGGGCAAACAACACAAATCAAGTATCGGGAATCCCGTGGCGCTAGTAAGTTTCTTGTTCTTCTTGTTGTTGCTCGTTTTTATGTTGTTTCAGCTCATGTGGGAGATTGTTTAAGTGGTTTATGTTCTGTAAATACTCCATCAAGTTCTTAATATCAACCCTAGGCGATTTCAATCCTTCTAAAGTGATTCTAGTACCGAAAAACCTTAATTGATTGCTAGTTTCGCTTCCTTATCATTGTGGCAGCATTGGAAGGATATTTCGTGGACAATTACGGTCAAATTGGAGTTTTTCTTTCTTTCTAAAGGTAAGGAACCTCTTACTCTACATGTATTTAAGATTATCTAAGTTGCGGCTAAGTCATTGAAGCTAGAACTTGTGAAATATATATTGAAAGGCTTGGTAGTAATGTTATCGGTTGGTGGACTGTTTTGGGAGGTTCAATATAATTAACATTGGTGTTGTTTGGGCTATTTGATGATTGTTTTCACTTGTGTAAAGTCATATAAATAGGGGAGGTGCTGTCCATTTCATTGTAAAATAGGTTGTGGTGGGTACATAATAGTTACGACGCTTAAACTTTAACGATAGTGTCACTTCTCCTATTATAGACTAAGGAGTCGTGAAATTTACATATCTTGAGGTTGGGCAGTATATGCAAGGTATGTGAGGCTATCCCTTTCCTTCTTTTGCACGACTCTGATCCTACATAATGTAATGAACGAGCTTCCAAAGATACTCTACTCTTAGAAGTTAGCAGTACTTACATTGTTTCCCCTCTTATAGAACGATTGATGTTGTTGTTGCTTCTCTTTTATTATGTTATCAATGTTATTGGTACTTCCTGATTCTTATAAGATTCATGGTGAAGAGTTAGTCCTAATAACGTGTATAGATTACATCACTCCGAAAGGTTTAGAATGTGATTCCATGAGTCAAGCATGCATTATATATATGTATCTATTTTACTCAATCGAGCCGCACTATAATCGGCCGGGTACGACACCTACTGTGCAACCACTAACCAGTTGGGTTTTACCGAGCTTCACGTGACCGGGTACGATTCTACCAAGCCTTATGATGGTTGGGTACGTTTTTACCGAGCCTATTACGGCCCAGTATGATATGATGATGATGATTCCCACAGAGGCGTATGTTTTAAAAGTTTATGTATATACACATATGTATCATGCATTTCATGTCAGTAGCCCTTAGAGGTACCCAGATGTTACATGTTGTATATCCTCTATCCCTACTTACATTACTGTTTGTACTTATGGTTCCCTAACTTACATACTCGGTACTTTATTCGTACTGTTGTCCTTTTATTTGTGGACGTTGCATGTCGTACTGTAGGTCCCGATAGACAGGCAGGCGCAGCTCCCCCACCACAGTAGGCTGTCCAGTTCAGTGATGATTGGTGAGATCCCTGTGAGCACGTGATTTTTACCCCAAGTAAATGAATTTCAAAATCAAAATAAAATAATTTTGTTTACTATTGTGTGAAATACCAGTGTTTGTTAATTGGTTGAAATAAAATTTGAATAAAGATAAAAAGGGAATTAATTAGAAAATATCATTAAAAATTGTAGAACAAATGCTAGGAAATTTGGAAAATAAATCACAAATACAAAAAAGATCAGAAAATAATAAAATAAATACAATTGAAAGTACAAAAACAAGACAAAATACCAAATATAAATACAATAGAAAATTTGGCCTAAACACTAGAAATACAGACCAGGCCCAGTCTTTTGGTCCAGTCTGCCCAACCAGTAGCCCAAACCAAACGACGCCGTTTAAAATTAAATAATCTGGGCCGTTGATACAATTAATCAACGGACCAGGTAAAGCGGTGCTTGAATAAATAATACGACGTCGCCTAAGATAATTAATCATAGCCGTCCGTCTCGCTTGATCAAACGGACGAGGCTAAGGTATGACTTAACCAAACGACGTCGCCGAAGGAATTAAATCTCAGCCATCTATCTCATCTGATCCAACGGTTGGAAACTCAAGAGACATGTTACATATGTCTGAATGTATATATCGCATGTATAGAACATATAGAGACAGACAGGTCTCCTTCCTCGTATCTCCTCGCCGGACTGGCTCGCCACCGGGCGACACCATTAATACCTTTGCCCTCCCAAATAACACCATAGAAAGCCCTCACCGTCCTCTATCCACTCCCATAAGCCCTTTC
>MU707603.1:14652-48542 GCA_026770625.1 Nicotiana glauca
GTTAGTTAAGAGGTACGAGCAACAACAAATACGAGCAAGTTAAATAGAAGAGGCGCGAGCAGTCATACAAGCAATTCAATGCTCGTACCTATTCAAGACATTTAAAGCTCAAAGATCGTGAAGAATCAAAGGAATGAATCTGACAACAAATAAGAGCCCAAATACAACATTTAATGAGTATTAAATGTTGGAAACGTTAGAGAATATGTATTTAAAGTATATGATTGCATAACGTAACATTTAAAGTCATTAATTACCCATAATAACCTTATTATGACAAAGGTAAGGCTCGTATCCCCAAAAGTGGCTATAAAAGGGGAAGGAACAAACAATTGTAGACACACGAAACACTGTAGGAATATACTTTGATTTACTTGCTTTCTGATCATATTATTCACAAATTTCTTTCTTTATATACTTTTCTGATTATCAGTAACCCGTATTCTTCTAAATTCTAGCTTTGACTAAAAATCTAATTTTTTGTTAAACAACTAGGAGATTAGATAAAGACGAACATGTAAATTCAGTGAATATTCTTCTCAACGATGAAGGTGTTAGATTCGTCGAGGCATCAGCCAATAACACCCTTGATCAAGTCATACCCTACAAACCTTCACCATCTTTGCTAAACCTACACCTTAGCTTGAATGATGTGAAAGAATTGGTACAGGTCCAATTAACTAGGTTCACTTGTGGCTCTTTGGTGGTTGGCTTTACTTCCAATCATATGATAGCGGATGGCCAATCCACTAGCAACTTCTTGGTTGCATGGGGTCAAGCATGTCGAGGCCTCAGAGTCAATCCACTTCCTTTGCATGATCGTACAATTTTTACCCCTCGAAATCCTCCTCAGATCGAGAACGGGCATAAGGGAGTGGAGTTCACGTCTAAGTTAGTGAAAAAGGAGCGTTTGCTGAATCAGGCTCATCATATATCGGAAGATATAGTTGTACACAAAGTTCATTTTACTATTGAGTTTCTTGCCAAGCTTAAAGCTAAGGCTTCTTCTATGAATGGAAATAGCAAGCCTTATAGCACATTTGAAAGTCTCATCACACATCTATGGAGGGCCATAACCAAAGCTCGTGGGCGAAGTGCCTTTGAGACCACACAAATCAGAATCGCAATCAATGGTAGAGAGAGGTTGAATCCAAGAATAACTAATGAGTACTTTGGAAACTTAGGGGTCATTTGGTAGGATGCATTAGATAAGCTAATGCATGCATTAGCTTTGTGTATTAATAATACATTGTTTGGTAGTCATTTTGAACATATGCATTAGTTATGCAAGCATTAGTTATGCAACCTACTTGGTATTAGCCTATGCATAACTAATGCATAGAAAACAATGGTATTAACAATGCAATGGGTTTTAATGCATGCATTAGCTTAGTAAAAGATAAAATTGTCCTTCAAAATTTATGATTGATTAAAATATACTAGTTAGTATATTAATGCAAGTTCAAAATAATTCAAATAGTGAGAAATAAAATTATATCCCTAGTAAATAAATAAATACTTAGCATATTTCTTTTTTATAAATAAATATTTAATTTTATTTTACAAATATAGGTAGATAAATAAAATAATTTTTTAAAAAAGTTTTCATATAGAAATATTTCTCAACATATGTTTCTTTTAAAAGTAGGAGTCTGGACTAGTTTTGAGAGCATTTTCGTAAACAAACAATTCTTTTAGAAATTGTGCAATATTTTAATACATCAAACCAAACAATGAATAGGAAATATGTCAGCATAACTAATACCAGCATAAATAATGCAAGCATAACTAATACCAGCATTACTAATACACCATATTTAGTATTACTCTTATGCACCCTACCAAACGACCCCTTAGTCCTTTTGGCATTTCCAACTGCAAAAGTAAAGGACCTTTTACGTGAGCCTCTTCCACATGCAATAAAGCTCATACATGATGCTATTACAAAGGTAAACAACAACTATTTCAGATCATTCATTGACTTTGCCAATACCAAAGTGAAGGAACAAGATCTCATTCCAACAGCAGATATGAATGATTATATACTTGGCCCTAATCTTGAAGTGGACAGTTGGTTAAGATTTCCATTCTATGACTTGGATTTTGGAACTGGTTGTCCTTACATTTTCATGCCTTCTTATTTTCCAGTAGAAGGTGGGATGTTTTTTCTACCATCCTTCGACGGAGATGGAAGTATTGATGTCTTCATTCCTCTATTTCAGGATAACTTGCCTACCTTCAAGAAAATCTGCTATTCCTTAGATTAGTTTGCAGATTAATATAACTTTAATAATGCACCCCCATGTATAACTTGATTCTAATTAGTATGCTTTTCCTATTTCCCCCTTTTTTTTCTTTATACTTTTAGATTCTTAATCTTCTTGATCCATATATAAATAGGGGGTGTGCATCCAGTACTTCTGTTTTGTTTTGTACTACTTTGATCTTACTGGATTTTGAGATAATAAATTCCAATCCCAATAACAAACGTTCTATTTAATTAGTTTGTCTTCCCTCCTCATGGCCTCTTTACTGGGTTAAGGAAACGATAGTCTTTTGTGTTTTAAGGTATGTTGTTCAAATTATGTTTGGAATATTTGTCATTCTTCAGAATCTCTCTGTGAAATATAAAAAATTTAGATAAAGATTTTTTGAGTTGTAAAACAAATTTCAACAGCCAGTGCTAATTGCCACAGTTGAACGTTCGCAACTTAAAATATGACTCCAATCTGTTAATTAAAAAAAAGTTTGTTCCAACAAGTAGTGCATGGATGATACGATCGAATTGTACGTTTGATTTTAACCTTAATTATAAAACGCAGACCAAGAAAACTGGTTTATCTCAGTTGAAAATTTTTGAGGGATACCTGCAGCCGCTATCCTTTAGGGGTGCTTGTGTGACCTACTGATTGTGCAATAGCTCGCAAATCACACAGGAAATATAAATTATATTAGACAAGTCCGGTACAACAAATTCTGACTGAGAAGGCTGCTGCGTGCCGGTAAAAAGAATCGATCCAAAGTCTCCTAGGTAGGAAATCACTCAAACAACCAATTCTGCCCGCCCTTGCGGGACGTGGTTTATCTCAGTTGCAGTTCTATAGAATTTATTTTTCGTCAACTGAAACAGCCTCAACTTTGTAGTGTAGCTTAATTTGTTATTATTTTTGTCTTAACCACTTCTTCTAAAAAGATCCCATTAACAGCATATTAGTATAGACAGCAGGTAATTTTCTTGGGTGTTCAAACTTGAAAGAAATAAAAAAAATCTTGACAAAAGGATGTTCAATATATATCATATACCTCTAAAACCTAATATTTTACCTATATACGCAGTATAAATTTTCGACAAAGGGTGATCAATTGACCACCCTTACTGTAATGTAGCTTCGCCCATGTATTACTACACAAATTATTCATGGATATTTTTAATTACAAACCCACCCACATCTCTTCTATCTTGTGATAATGGGTTTAGAATTGGTTTAAAGTTTTATTTATTTTTCAACCATATACACATCATAGAATTCAGTGGGTCTATTTATGTGTATTATATGCAGCCGATCATCATGTATGTACATGTATATTCGAATATATTTTGTTATTGTTTGGTTAGTACAGAGTTCGATCGACTAACTTAAGAGTGCATAATGCATAGGCATTTGATTAAAGCAAAGTTGATTTCAACGATGTAAAGTCACCAAGGAACTTCAACTTCTATCACTAATTCTTGCAAAGTCTTCATACCTTTGGTGCAATAAATTCACTAAAGCTTGGATGTCGTAAATACTTTTAGAATTTAGACAAGCTACATAATTTCGATCCTTCAATTTACTATACTTTGTTTACTAACTGTTGTATTATTTTAATTTCCCTTATTTTATTTTTTCAATTAAGAAAGCAGGTAAATGCTAATTATTTCGAAAATAGTAGATCAAGAAGAAGATAAATGACTTAAATTAAAATGATTTGGGAGATTCAGGGTCACTGGACAGACTAAGGGGTAATTTTTAAAAATTTGCTGATGGTAGGGATAAATTTTGTTGAATAATATAACTGTAGGGGTAAATTTGGTCGGATAGCATAACGGAGATTAAATATAGACAATATCCGAAAGTGTAGGGGTATATTTTACTCTTTTCCCGTTTTACTTCTTCTTACCGCCAAATATTAAGGACTTTCACATAAGATCATTGTAAGCACGTGATTTTTGCCCCATATGAAATACTCCTACAAAATCCAAGAAAATAGATTTTTCCTTAGTTATTTACCATTTTTAGGAATTTTTATAGATTTTATTAGTTGTGTTACATTTTTCTTGCATGTTTAAGTTTTAGTTAAATCATGAAAAATACCAAAAATATCATGCATGACATTTAGGTCTTACTTTTACATTTTTAGGATTAATCGATAGTTACTTGTTTTATAAAAATTAAAAATCACAAAAAATGCTTCTTTTTTACACCGTTTCTTTTATTGATTTTTCCCTTTTAATTTAGGATTAAGTAGCTTTTATAGTTTTATAATTGGTATGATTTTATATTTTTAGGATTTTTAATTCTAGGACTTTTAATTAAAAAAAAGATAGATAGAAAGAAAATTGGGAATAAAAAAAAAAGAAGAATTAAAAGAATCTTCTCCCACATGAGACTTTTCCCCCAAAAATATTTCCCCAAAAAAATATTCCCCCACATAAGACCTTCCCCCCAAAAATATTCCCCACATAAGACCTTCCTCTCAAAAATACTCCCCACACAAGACCCCTCCACATTAGAAAACACCATATACACACTCTAATACACAATCAGCCGAGAGCAATAAAAACCCGCTCCCCATTTTCCATCCGAGGCTATTTCCCCTCTCCTTCTTCATTCTCTTTTGCACTTTCAGAGAATATAACAACGAACTCACCCCTCTTCTCATCCCCATCACACCGGAAAAAACCAAAAAAACAAAAACCAACAGAACACACACGAAAAGGGAAAAGAAAATATACTTGAATTCTGAACTCTCAGATCTAGAAAAAATATAAAAAAAAAGGATTAAAAGGCTGCTCGAATTTTTGCTTCATGGCTTGATCGCTGGTTTGTTGTTCTTCATCGCTGCTAAAATTTATCTTCTGTTCAGACCACTATTTGGATTTTTATTGCTGTTTAGAGAAGCTGGTTGTTTCCGGCTGGATTAAGCTATCAATTTTGTTATCTCAGGTCAATCGGAATGACTTTCCTTTTGGGACCTCCAAGCTCGGGAAAGACTATTGTGGTCTCCGTCACTTGAATACCGTATTTGCTTTCTATACTCAAATTCCTTGTAGGTGCTTCTTTTCTCTGTATTGATGCTTTTCTATTGCGTTTTATTAGTTTGGTAAGAGTTAGTTTTTGGGTGATTTTGACTACAATCTCTTGGTAGTAATTTGTAAAGTTTTTTTTAGGTCCAATCAAATATTAGTGCTAGCTTATTGGTTTTTTTTTTTAGTTTAGTTTAAATATGTGCTTAAAATAAATTGGAAATTCCTTTAGCCTTTTAATCAATTAGCTAGGTCCTTTAATTAGTTGAGGCGTACCATGCCGAATTAAAACCTCAAAACTCATGGCCCTCACTTAATTAATTTTTAAAATTTTTTTAGAATTCGAGGCGTGTCATTTAGCGAATTTTCATGGCCCTCGCAAAGTTAATAACGCGTTAGTCACTTTAGGCGCGTTCTCTAATAAATCTATCTTCCTAAATTCGGGTGTGCATTTCATGCGACCCAAATCCAAATCCCAAATCATTTTATAAAAATGTGTCGAGGATCCGGATGCATTTCATGTGACATGATCCAAAAATACATTTTTAATCGACGTTCACTTTCTTAAAAAAATGTAAATTAAAGCGGTAAATAACTTTTAAATTGCACTATAGGATAGCATGTATAAAAATTAGATTTTAACCATTTATAATAATTTAAGTGACCGTGTTAGAACCACGGGATCCGGGGGTGCCTAACACCTTCCCTCGGGTCAACAGAATTCCTTATTCAGAATTTCTGGTTCGCAGGCTCCAATTGGGAAGTCGAAACTTTTCTCGATTAGGGATTCCAGTTAAATCGGTGACTTGGGACACCAAAAGTCAATCGTATCCCAAGTGGTGACTCTAAAAACAAATAAATAATCTCATTTCGAATGATGTCACTTTAAATGGAAAAACTCCCTTATACATTTATCCTTCGGGGTAGGTGTGTAAAAAAGGAGGTGTGACAGCTCTGGCGACTCTGCAGGGGATACGAACCCAGAATTTCGATTCAGGGTTCAAGAATTCGAGCTTAGTACAATTGTTATATTTGGCTTTATCTGATTTTTCTACAGGTTCCATGCTATATGTGCTAAATGTTTTACCGCTTTGATATTTTATGAATTGTATATATAAACTGTCGCGAATCCCTTCCTCTTTCTGAGTCTTCTTCGTCACGGAGAAGGGTGCACTTCGTGTAGCTTCTCTTCTGTTTAGAGTCTTTCCCAATTTAGAACGAGGTTTGGATAAGTTGCTAAGCCGGCGGAGCTTCTATATCCCCGGTACGCTGTCTCCCCCTCGGCTCGAGTTGTCCGCTCGGGTAAGCCAGGTCTAGATCAATAAACCTAGGGTTTAAACCTAGAAGAACAAAAACCTCATGCCGGATCCTTAGTAGGACGTTTGTTTGCATCATGTGCATTTGACTTAGGGGACTCAACACAGGGGTTGGGTCCGTCTAGGATAGGTGACCTGAATTGAAATGACCATCCTGATGCATCTTACGTGCTAATTGTCCATTTATTTGCTCGGCTTTGCATGTTGACCGGCTTGTATATAATGAGAGAAAATTAAAAAAAATAGCAGTGCTAGGACTAAATGAGGGTGACCATTTGTTTTGAAAAATTCAATACCAAATAGTACCGAAATGCTGCCGGATTTTTGAAAAATAAAAAAAAAAAAAAGGGAAAAAAAGAAAAAGAGAAAAATATTTGAAAAAAAAAATAGAAAGAAAATTGTTGTTCAAAATAGTTTTGATTTTGGCAAAGCTGCCCGAACTACGCTGGTTTGATTCTCATCGGATGTGAGATACGTAGGCAACCCTCATCAGGTCCAACCTCCCTTTTGCAAAAATAGCCCAAAAAATATCAAAATTTTAATTTTTATCGTAAATAAGTCGGGTGATGCCATTCTTGTTTAAAATAAGCCGAATGTCCTCAAAAGGGCGCTGGAAGGCTGTTTTTGCAAGAACAGCCACCTTGAGTTATTTTAACTGGTTTGCGGGCACAACCTTAAAATCTTCCTCCCAGAAGTGCTGAAAGGCCGTATCTGCAAAACCAAGTCCTTGTTTTTTTCTAAATAAAGAAAATTTTGGAAAAATAGCCACTTTTTCCCTTTTAGGCCAAAATAAATCATTAAAATACTCCTTAGATGTCTTTCTTTCATAAATAAAAAAAATATACAAATTTTGAAAAATTGGGTCCGAAAAATATTTTTTCAAAACATTTTCGTAAAAGTCCCTCTTCCGAAAATTAAGAGGCAACTTTCAAAATCCAAAAATAATATATTTTTCTTTCGTGTTAGAAAAAGAGAAAATAAATAAAAATTCAAACAAAAATATTTCTTTTTACTTCTAAAATTCCCAAAGTTCTAATAAAAAGAAAAAGAATTTTTAGAAGTCTTTCTTTCAAACAAACAAAAAGAAAAATCAAAATCAAAAATCAAAAAAAATATATTTCCCTTTTCCCTTTAAAGCATTTCTTTGAAAATGTCAAAAAAAAAAGAAGCTTATTTACCTTATTTGCAAGAACTACGCTTAGTCTGATTCATGTGGGGCCATGATACGTAGGCAATCTACATAAGATTCGACCGTAATCCTAAGAAAAAGAGAAAAAGAGAAACGCGAGGGAAATAAATGAAAGAAAAACAAGAGAAACGCAAAAGAAGAAAATAAGGCACTGAGTGAAAAACCATGGTCAAAGAAAAGAAAAAGCAGAAAATGAAAATGAAGAAGAAGGAAAAGAAAATGAGAGAAAATAAAAGAAAAAGAGAAAGAAAAGCGAAGGGAACAAAAGAAAAGCCGGTATAACGCATGCAACCGAAGCAATTATGTAGATATTCATTTAACTGTATAGGTGCATCACACTTCAATGTGCAGTTACCTATCTGTTATTTGTTCACACTAACCGTTGTTACTGTCAATTCCAGCTTAGCTTTTAGAAACGGTGGTTGGTTGTGGTACGCTGGCATCACATGAATACTTCACCACATCAAGAGGCAGCATAGAAATGTCTACAGATATGACCCTGCCTGCAATTCCCATATCCGAAGATAGCTTCATCTCGGGGGTCCCGGCCCCTGAGTCCCTTACAGCTGAAGAAAATCGGGTATTGCGCCTGCGACTCATGGAAATGTGGGATGCTTGGAACAATAGAAAGGAACCCCCAAGCACCATCCTCGGATTCCCAGAGCTATTTCCTAGATTTGGTGGTGCTACTACTGTCCCCATTATCCACCCTAACACTCCATTGGGGCAACCTACTATAACTGCTCATTTCTTCGGAACACCTTCTGAGGTTCGCCCCCAGGTGTTCCCATCTGGACCTGCTCCCAATATCTTCACGGCTCCACCATACTCTGCAACCACACAACCATCGCTACCCAAGCATGTTGTTGACCCTCCAGTCTTCATATTCCAAAATCCCGTCTTCCAGGCTGACCCTCCTCATTATCCTCAATATACTAACTCTCAGCAGCCACCATACGAGCTTACACCAGGGTAGGATAAAACCCCCAAAGCCCCAGAGCAGGACGAGATGGCAAAGAGAATGAGAAGCCTCAAACAGAGCTAGAAAAATATGCAAAGCTTAAGCGGGCAGAAGAGCGTCTCCTATACAGATTTGTATATATTCCCGCATGTACATTTACCGTCAGGGTTCAAAACACCAAAATTTGAAAAGTAAGACGGGCACGACGACCCCATTGCTCACCTGAAAAAGCACTGCAATCAGTTATGGGGTGCCGGTGGCAAAGAAGAATTGTTGATGGCATTTTTTGGGGAACGCTTAGTTGGCATTGCATCAGAGTGGTATATGGATCAAGATGTCTCACGTTGCCATATATGGGATGATCTGGTCCGAGACTTTGTTCGACAATTTCAGTACAACATAGACATTGCGCCAGACAGGAACTCCTTGGCGAATCTAAAGAAAAAGCCCTCGGAAAGTTTTCGCGAATATGCAATTATGTGGTGCGACACAGGTGTCAAGGGTGAAGCCTCCAATGGATGAGGTAGAGATGGTCACTATTTTCCTGCAGGCCCAGGAAGCAGACTACTTTCAAAATATGATGTCCGCCATGGGTAAGCCTTTCGCAGAGGCAATAAAAATCGGAGAAATGGTGGAAAATGGGCTAAAAACGGGCAGAATCTTTAGCCAGTCGGCCATAAGAGAAACCTCCTAAGCCATCCAAAGCGGGTCTGGAGGAATGGCTAAGGGCAAAAAGAAAGAAGAAACAGTGATGGCAGCATCGGGAGGAAGAAGTTACCAGGCTCCTAGACCAGTGTTCTCAGAAAGAGCCCCTCAACACTATTACCCTCACACAGATATGACTTATGCTACTTCACCTTATGCGGTCATGAATGCTCAACCTTTCGGCTGACCACAACCACAAGCTAACCGAAATCCACCTCCATTCCAAAGAAACTAGCCTCCTTACCAAAACCAATATAATCTCCGACCACCACAAAATAACTTCCGCCCTCGGGAACCACCTAGACGACCAAATTTTACCCCGATTGGTGAACCCTACTCCAGTTTGTTCCCGAAGCTCGTCCAAATGAACCTACTACAGCCTATCCTCCAAAACAGGCAGAACCCAGAATCTCCAGCCAATCAACGGGGTATCCGCTGTGCCTATCATTTAGGAGTTGAAGGGCATAGTACTGACAAATGCTGGACGATGAAAAAAGCTGTGGAAGATTTGATCGAACAAGGAAAAATAGTGTTGAGGGATGAAGAAGCCCCGAATGTTACCTATAATCCTTTGCCCGCTCACAACAACGGGCCGATAATCGGTATGATTTGTGAAGACCGGGAATTTGATCCGGCCCTGAAAGCCATGATTGCTATTACGGATGCCGAAAGGAAGCCTAAGGCAGCCTCGAAGGAGGAAAAAGGGGAGAAGAAGAAAAAAAGGGTCAAAATTGAGTCTGAGAGGAAAGTTGAGACAAAAGCAGAGTCGGTGCCCCTAAACACGGGGTTCTTTATGTTCCGCGAGGTGGCCAAGAGAAACTACTAGTTATGAGCGCTCTGAGGAAGTTTGAAGTGAAGAATGGGACACAAATGTATGTGCCGAAAGGGGACTATGTGGTGCGGGGGACAATTAAACCGCCTCGGCTGCGTGAGCCAGTGGTTATTGGACGCGCACCACAGAAGCCCATGACCGACCCCTCTGCAGTGTCGTGGAACTACAAACAAACAGTGGTTACATACAAACGCAAGGAGATTTCGGGAGAACTCCTAGGAACAGTCCCTGTTGAAATGTATTCAAACATATAGGAGGTAAACAGCGCCACACGAAAGCGCTTTGCAACTAAGAAGCCGGTGAGTGCTGAAGAAGCAGAGGCCTACTTTCAAAAAATGAAGATGTCGGATTATGAAACGGTGGACCAATTGAGGAAGTGTCTCGAGCAAGTGTCACTGTTGTCATTGGTGACCAAATCCGCCGAACATCAGAAGATCCTTATAAAAACCTTGAATGAAGCATATGTGCCAATAGAAACGTCAGTTGAACAGCTTGAAAGGATGGCAGAAAGATTCTCCGCGTCAACCAACTCTCGTTCAGTAAAAACAATTTGACTCCAGAGGGAGCTATCTACAACAAAGCCCTGCACCTGACTGTCAGATATGAAGGTTACTACGTCAAGTGGGTCATGGTGGATGGAGGCTCGGGGGTTGACATCTGCCCACTCTCCACGTTGCAAAGGATGGAAATCGGGACAAGAAGGATTCGTACGAATAATGTTTGCGTGAGAGCTTTTAATGGTGTTAAGAGGGATACCACCGGTGAAATTGATTTGATATTGACCATAGGCCCGGTGGATTTCGAGGTAACCTTCCAAGTGTTGGACATGGATACATCTTACAATTTCCTTCTGTGAAGGCCTTGGATCCATGCTGCAGGAGCTGTGCCCTCCACCCTCCACCAAATGGTAAAATTTGAGTATGAAGATCAGGAGATTGTGGTCCAGGGAGAAGATGAGCAGTCCATTTATCGTGACCTATCTATCCCATGCTTGGAGGCGAGGGAAGGAAGTGAGCATATTGTTTATCAAGCCTTCGAAGTTGTGGTAGCTGACCAGTATGAGGAAGGACATCCGTGCCCCCAGCCTTTCCTATCTAATGTTTCAATCATGGTGGCCAAAGAAATAATTAGACATGGTTTCAAACCAGGAAAAGGGTTGGGAAAAGCTTTGCAAGGGATATCCGAGCCGGTAACTCTACCCACAACAGAAAAGTATTTCGGGATAGGCTTCTACCCTACCCCAGATGATGAGAAATGGGCCGAGGAAAGAAAGAAGGAAGGATGGTGTAAGGCCCCGTGATCCCTACTCAAAAAACCCGGATCCCGTGGTGCCAAGTTAGGAGCATATGTTAGCAATTCATAAATAATCCATTATTTCCTACATTAAGGCCGCGAAAATGATCAAGAAGACGTGTATCTATCATCTAGTTCGAGTTGCAGACACCAATGCCGAGGAACCTAGCCTTGATTCTGTACCAGTTGTGGACGAATTTCCAAATTTCTTTCCAGATGAGCTCCCTGGGATTCCACAAGACAGGGAAATTGATTTTGGGGTCGACGTGATGCCAGGCACACAACCTATATCAATTCCACCTTACAGGATGGCACCGATAGAATTGAAAGAGCTAAAGGAGAAATTGAAGGATTTACTAGAGAAGGGTTTCATCCGTCCAAGTGTGTCACCATGGGGCACACCGGTCTTGTTCGTGAGAAAGAAGGATGGATTGCTGCGGATGTGTATTGACTACCAGCAACTTAACAAAGTCACAATCAAAAACAAATATCCCTTGCCAAGAATAGATCACTTGTTCGATCAATTGCAAGGCGTTGCATGTTTCTCAAAGATTGGCTTGCGTTCCGGGTATCACCAGTTGAAGATACGGGAGCGGGATATTCCAAAAACAGCTTTCAGAACCCGGTATGGGCACTTTGAATTTATGGTGATGTCTTTCGGGATAACAAATGCCCCAGCAACTTTCATGGACCTTATGAATCGAGTCTTCAAGCCCTTTCTAGACTCCTTTGTGATAGTGTTCATTGACGACATTCTAGTATATTCCCGAAGTCGGGAGGACCATGCTGACCATCTCAGGGCAGTCTTGCATACTCTTCAGCAATATCAATTGTATGCGAAATTTTCAAAATGTGAATTTTGGCTTGAATGTGTCGCGTTCTTAGGTCATGTCGTTTCCAGGGAAGGAATTATGGTTGACCCTCAGAAGATTGCGGCAGTGAAGAATTGGACTAGACCTACCACTCCAACCGAGATTCACATTTTCTTGGGATTAGCTGGGTACTACAGGAGGTTATGGAGGGGTTTTCTACTCTCGTCTCTCCTTTGACTAAATTATTGCATAAAGCAGTTAAATTTCAATGGACTGATGCTTGTGAAAAGAGTTTCCAAGAATTGAAATCAAGGGTGACAACAGCACCGGTATTAGCCCTACCAGAGGGTACCGAGGGATTTGTGGTGTATTGCAATGCTTCGAGAGTCGGGCTCGGGTGTGTGTTGATGCAACATGGCAAGGCTATAGCCTATGCCTCTAGGTAACTCAAGAATCATGAGAAGAACTATCCCACCCATGACTTCGAGCTAGCAGCTGTGGTGTTTGCACTAAAGATTTGGCGACATTATTTGTATGGGGTCCTTGAGGACGTATTTACCGATCATAAGAGCCTTCAATATATCTTCAAGCAGAAGGAGCTGAACCTAATACAAAAAGGTGGTTAGAGTTACTCAAAGACTACGATATTGATATTCTCTACCGCCCGGGGAAGGCTAATGTTGTGGCAGATGCGCTTAGTCGAAATTGTATGGGGAGTTTGGCTCATTTGGGGGCCTATTAGAGGCCATTAGCTGGGGAGGATCACCGGCTAGCTAATTTGGGAGTTCGTCTGGCGGATTCTGATGAAGGAGGGGTAATTATACAGAATAGCGCTGAATCGTCGCTTGTGGTAGAGGTAAAAGAAAAGAAATTCAATGATCCATTGTTAGCACAACTAAAAGAAGGGATTCACAATCGTAAGACCACAGCTTTCTCCTTGGGGATGAATGATGGTACCCTACGGTACCAAGACCTCTTGTGTGTTCTTGATATCGACAGTCTTCGGGAAAGGATTATGGCAGAAGCTCACATATCTAGGTATTCTATGCACCCAGGTTCTACAAAAATGTATCATGATCTCAAGGAAATTTATTGGTCAAGAAAGGGATGTGGCGGAATTTGTGGCAAAATGTCCGAATTGTCAACAGGTAAAGGCCGAACATCAAAGGCCCGGTGGATTGACACAATGTATAGACATTCCAATGTGGAAGTGGGAGATGATTAACATGGATTTTGTGGTAGGGTTGCCGCGCACTCCGCGCAAGTTCGACTCAATTTGGGTGATCGTGGATCCACTCACGAAATCAGCGCACTTCTTGCCAGTTAAATCTACCGGCACAACGGAAGAATATGCTCAGTTGTATATAAAAGAAATAGTCAGGTTGTATGGCACTCCAGTCTCAATCATTTTAGATCGAGGGCTCAATTCACAGCTAACTTTTAGAAGAAGTTTCAGCAGGGCTTGGGTACACAAGTGAACCTTAGCACAACTTTTCATCCACAAACCGATGGGCAAGCAGAGCGGACTATTCAGACACTTGAGGACATGTTGCGTGCTTGTAATATTTATTTCAAGGGGAGTTGGGATGACCATTTGCCACTCATAGAATTCGCTTACAACAATAGCTTCCACGCTAGTATTCAAATGGCACCGTTCGAAGCATTGTATGGTAGGAGATGTAGGTCTCCCATCGGGTGGTTCGAGGTTGGAGAAGCGGAATTGATAGGGCCGGACCTCGTGCACCATGCCATGGAGAAAGTTAAGCATATTAAAGAAAGGTTGAAAACTGCTCAAAGTCGCCAAAAATCCTACTCGGATGTGCGTCACAGAGATTTGGAGTTTAAAGAAGATGATTGGGTATTCTTGAAAGTTTCCCATATGAAGGGTATCATGCGGTTTGGAAAGAAGGGAAAATTAAGTCCAAGGTATGTCGGACCATACATAATCATTCAGAAAATTGGTCAGGTGGCATAAAAGCTCGAGCTCCCACCCGAGATGTCATTGGTACACCCGATTTTCCATGTGTCCAAGTTAAGGAAGGTAGTAGGGGATCCCCGTCCACCATTGTGCCAGTTGAGAATGTTGAGGTAAACGAAGAGCTATCATATGAAGAGGTCCCAGTTGCCATTCTTGATAGGCAAGCTCGAAAATTGAGGAATAAGGAAATTGCATCCGTGAAAGTATTATGGCGGAACCAGCACGTTGAGGAAGCTACTTGGGAAGCCGAGGATGAAATGAAAAAGAAGTATCCACACTTGTTTAAATGATCATGTAATAACTTTTATGCGTTTAGCTCCTTCGAAATCGTATTTGTTGGCTGAATTTATGTAAAACTGTCCTCTTTTTGGCAATATGGTTGCCTATATGGCCATGGTTGATATTGTGCCAGTTATACTATGCTCATGAATATGTTTATGCTATTATGGTATGTTTATGGGGCTCTCTGACAGGTGGGTAAGGCCTAGATACAAAGGAAACTCTGGCGAAATTTTTGAAAATCTAGGGAATTAGCTAAATTTTGGGACGGTCAACCTGATTCGGGTTGTGAAGAGGAGAGGATTGCACTAAGATTGTTAATAAATGAACCTTGATCCTCATTCGAGGACGAATGATCTTAAGTGGGGGAGGATGTAAGGCCCCGTGAAATCCCTACTCGAAAAACCCGGATCCCGTGGTGCCAAGTTAGGAGCATGTGTTAGAAATTCATAAATATACCTCGCGGCGAGCTTGCGATCCGCAACACGGACCTTTTTGGATGGAATAATGCATTAAAAAGTCAGGAATAAGTTTTCATAAAAATGCAAGAAATACAGTCCAGAATGCGGCCACAAATCATGTATGCGGTCCGCATATCTGCCGCAGAGTTAGTCAGAATGTTGGTTAAAATTGAAGTCAGCTATGCGGTCGAAATGCGGTCGCATAATCGAAATGCGGACCGCATAGTCGTCGCATACTTTCCTTTGAGTTTTGTGAGTGTCAGTTCTGCGGTGCACTTTGCGACCGCAGAACGTGAATGCGGACCGCATTCTTACTGCAGACTGAGTCAGAGAGTTTAGTTTCTGGGGAGCATTTTGCGGTCCATTATGCGGACTTACCAAATCAAGGAGCAGAGATTGCAAAAATACCAGTCATAAATCCACAGATTAATGACTGAGTTCGACGAGTGCCGCTTCGAACAAATTCCGAGGGCACGGAACGTTGAAGCAGACGGTTTAGCAAAATTGGCCGCAGCCACTAAAAACTTTAACAAAGAAAGTGTGGTCACCCTCCTCCATTCAGCCATTGATCACACTGAGGTACTCTCTTTAAATTTGACTTGGGACTGGCACAACCAATTTGTATCCTATCTGCAGGATGGGACACTCCCACTCGACAAAAAAGAAGCAAAGAAGCTCCGTGTGCAGGCCGCCCGGTATTGCCTGATAAACCACGAGCTCTACAAAAAGACATTTGGTGGACCCCTGGCCAAGTGCCTAGGGCCGCACCAAACCAGGCCAGTACTCGAAGAGGTACACGAGGGTCACTGCGGCGCCCACACAGGTAACCGTGCCCTCGTGCGCTGCATATTACGGGCCGACTTTTATTGGCCCACTATGAAGAAAGAGGCAGCGGAATACGTTCGCTGATGCGAACAATGCCAAAAGTATGCCCCCATGATACACCAACCAGGAAAACCCCTCAACTCAGTCACTTCCCCATGACCTTTCATCAAATGGGGAATGGACATAGTCAGTCCCCTACCAGCGGGATGAGGAAAGGTACGATTTCAATTAGTTTTAACTCACCATTTCTCCAAGTGGGTGGAAGCAGGTGCGTATGCCCAAATACGCTAACAGGAAGTCATCGCCTTCATATGGAAGAATATCATCTGCCGTTTCGGCATATCAAAGGAAATCAACTGCGATAACGGACGATAGTTCATCGGCCAGAAGACGACAGAGTTCTTCGACAAATGGCATATTAAGCGAATACTCTCCACGCCATATCACCCCGCCGCCAACGGCCAAGCAGAGTCTTCCAACAAAACAATAATGAGCATACTGAAAAAGAAACTCGAGGAAGCCAAAGGGCTATGGCCCGAGCTGCTACCAGAAGTGTTGTGGGCGCACGGACCATACCCAAATCCTGCACAGGAGAAACACCGTACTCACTGGTCTACGGAAGCGACACGGTCATACCAGTCGAAGTCGGCGAACCAAGCTTGAGGTATTCACATACCAGCGGAGCAGAGAACGACATAAACAGACTTCAACACCTCGATGAGGCCTAGGAAAGAAGATAAATGGACCACATAAGAATGGTGGCTCAGAAACAACAAGTCAAAAGATACTACAACAAGAGAGCCAAAATAAGACCACTCAAAGTGGGACACTACGTCCTCAAAGCCAAAACATTGGCATTAAAATACCCAAGCGAAGGAAAACTGGGAACCAACTGGGACGGACCCGGCAGCAAGCAAATGAGCATTCCAATTAGAAACAATGGAGGGAAAAACGCTCCAAAAGAATTGGAACGTCACCCACCTCAAGTATTTCCATTTCTGAAAGGCGTCTCCCGAGTCGCGCTCTTTTTCCCTTACCCGAGTTTTGTCCCAATTGGGTTTTCTCGGGAAGGTTTTTAACGAGGCGGCAGAGGGGACACCTGGAGATATTTGCGGAACAAGTTTATCATACCCGCCACTCCATACGCTCTCCTGACTGACATGACAAAGGGAGTGGACTAGCATGATCTCCAATGTGTAAACGGCTTAGGCCATCTCCAGTGTGCAAACGGCTAAGGCCATGTCCAATGTGTAAACGGCTAAGGCCATCTCTAGTGTGCAAACGGCTAAGGCCATCTCCAATGTGTAAACGGCTAAGGCCATCACCAGTGTGCAAACGGCTAAGGCCATCTCCAATATGTAAACGACTAAGGCTATCTCCAGTGTGCAAATGGCTAAGGCCATCTCCAATGTGTAAACGGTGAAGGCCATCTGTAGTGTACAAACAACTAAGGCCATCTCCAACGTGTAAACGGCTAAGGCCATCTCCAGTGTGCAAACGGCTAAGGCCATCTCCAATGTGTAAATGGCTAAGGCCATCTCCAGTGTGCAAACGGCTAAGGCCATCGACATTATTATGGCCAAGCCCATTACCGCCAATCGTCGACCCAGCTCGACTACGACAAGCAAGTAATTCGATGACAATCAAAATTACGTATATGGCTAAGGCCATCGACATTATTTTGGCCAAGGCCATCACCGTCAATCATCGACCCAGCTCGACTACGGAAAGCATGTTATGCTACGACAATCAAAGTTACATATATGGCTAAGGCCATCGACACTATTTTAGCCAAGGCCACCGTCGTCGTTTGTCGACCCAGTTCGACTACGATAAGCAAGTAATTCGAAGGAGGTCATAATTACATATATGGCTAAGGCCATAGACTTCATTTTGGCTAAGGCCACCAACATTAAAACGTCGACCTAGCTCGATCACAGAGGACAACACTTCGACGACGGTCGAAGCTACACCCCACAGGCTAAGGCCCTCGACAACAGTCGCCAACCTTGTTCGACTACGACGAAAAACACTTAAACTACAATTGAAGTAATGTCACTATTTAGCATCGAAGCCGCATCCTATCGGCGGATAACACAGACAACGTTCGAAAAACACACTGAAAATCCTACAAGTAAGCAAGCACCCGCTCTATGGAGATGAGGTACCGAAAATAAAAGATACAAAAGGAAAGGAATGGCAACAAAAGCACGAATTTCATTATCATCCAAAAAATGCGTTCAAAAAACACACTGAAAATTCTACAAGTAAGAAAGCACCCGCTCTACGGAGACGAGGTACCGAAAATAAAAGATACAAAAGGAAAGGAATGGCAGCAAAAGTACGACTTTCATTATCATCCAAAAAATGCATGTACACCCAACCTTACAAAAGGTCACCATTTTATTCCAAAATACAACAAAACAAATATATATACAAGTCCTAAGGGGTTTGGACCGTCACCCCCACCTGACCACCGTTCTGCTCATTGTCCCCCGCCTGACCGTCATCTTGTCCATTGCCGCCCCCGGGTTGGTAAGTTGCAGAGATCCAAGAGCCGGATTCTAGACGGTTGACGTCTTTGGAGTTATAGCCCGCCCGGTCCGTGGTGTCAGAACTATACCCACAAGTTTCGTGGGAAACTCAGGCTATGTGCCGTTGCTCCTGAACCTCCGCCACAGTGGCTCGACCCGCAGCCAAGTACTCTTCGAGTACGACTAATATGGCCTTGGCGTATACCCACATCTCCTATGCCTCACGATGCGCATCCATATCAGACCTTGGCGGAGTAGCCCGCTTAAGGACATCAATCTCAGCCGCCCTGGCATTGAGTTTGGCGGTCAAGGCAGCGACCTTGGTCTACAAATCAGCAGCTTCCGCTGCTACCCCACGGCTAACCTCCAACTCCTCTTTGTTCGACTGAAGAAGAGTCTCCAGCTCAATATTCCGAGCCAGAGCAGTCATCAGCTGTTCATCGACCTTCTCCATCTTGACCACCTTCCGTTTCAGTTGAGCCTCCGACTGTTTAAGGCCCTCACGGAACACCCAAAACTCTGGGTCCTGTTTAAATAGATCCACTAACGTCTGATGCTTGGCGCATCACTGTTGGTACTTCTTCGCCATCTTGTTGAAAGTGGCCGCCTTCTTTTGCGCACGCCCTCTCCTCTCCACCTCCAAAATGAGAGTCTAAAAAGGAAAGGAAAAAGAGGAAAGGCAAGTCAGTACGCATCAAAGTTAGCCTTACGGCACACAAAGACATCTGAAAGCTACCTGCAAGGCCTTGCCAGCGACCCTCCGGGATAGACCCCCGTCACTAACACCCTTCTGCATTTCACGCTCAACAGCCGCACATAACAGGGTCATATCCGTTGTGTCCTACTCGCTATGTTGTAACAGAATATACCCTTCCGGGATCATAATTCGGCGGTTGGACCTACCCATCGTCATCTCCACATGGGCTGGATCCCTCGCTAACCCATCTGCATCTCCATGGGCGGTCTTAGGGTCTGTCCTCTCGGCATCATCGCCCACTTCTCCAATAGCAGCCGACGAACTGCTATCCAGAACACGGGCTGGGCTAGCATCAGTGGCAGCTCTCTTTTGAGGAGCCGACCTCCACGAACGGATAGCATCGGCCATAAGAACTGGCCTTGACACTTGACGGGGCTTACTTACCCTCTCGTCTTCAGTCGCTATCCTCTTGCCCATTATTAACCGCCATCTATTTCTCTCTGGCGGTTCCTCACCTTTATAAGTCTCCTCCACAGGCCGCAGGGACGGCACTAAAGGAGTTGCTTCACTTACGGATGCCGCCACAGGCGCAACCTCCTGCTGAGGAACTATCGGAGCGCCATCACTAAACGAACCACAGGGTATGTCTTCACCATCAGGATCGATCTCCGCCCTAGGCGAGGTAACAACGGCCTCCTTCTTCTTGGGGGCGCTCCGACCTGCCAACACGAGTAAGTCAGGTAACAAAACCTAAGGGAGCTTCCAAACCAAAGCCGAAGAATTACCAGACGGGCCGTACTGCTGACGAAATGCGGCCCAGGTACGGCACTCCTCCGCATAAGGTATTAACTTTTCCACCCATGATTTAATATTGTCAATAAGTTGGGGTAGAGAAGTCCTCACTACAAAAAAGAAGAGAAAGAAATCATAGTGGCCTAATGGTCAAGGTCAAAAATGACCATGAATTCCACAAATAAAGGTACTTACGTTCTGAGTTCCACCTTTCCGGGAACCCTTTAGGGTTAGACACCAGGTGCTCCATTCTACGCCAGAAGTCGCGGTTGGTCTTGTCGTCAGACTTAACTACCAATCCCTTCGTACCACGGCTCTTCAATTGTAGCATAGTACCCCTCAGGTAACCAGGGCTGAACAACTGTAAAAGATGATGAACTGAGACTCCGCACTCAGCCTTAGCTGCATATGTGGTCAGAATATTGCACACCTTCAAGGTGTAATGAGTAAGCTGAGCCAGACACACGTTTAAAAAGTAGCAGAGCTCCTCCGCTGGAGGGTAAATCGGGAGACTATAACCGATCAAAAATGGGTCTTGTAAAATGTTCAATATCCAGGCCTATGCACATTGGCATAATCCATCCCAGCCGGAGCCATTTCCACGTGGCTCGGAATGTTGTGTGTCGCTCGAAGATTGTCTAAATGAGATTGCAATAATTGAATATGCTCCCAGGAAAGAGCTGGGCTTCTCGTTTGAAAATCTTTTCGAATGTTCATTTCCTTTGGGAGCGCGTTGTCTAACGTAAGGGAAACGAGGGTCTTTTTTACTTCTTCCTCCTCGTCGCCAGAGGAGGGTGGAACCCTAGATTGAGAAGTGTCCTTGGTCTTTTTACTACCTTGACGATGTTTTGCCATGTTGCTCTGTTTACGAAATAAAGCACTAACAACGAGAAGTATGACTTCAAAGAAGTGAAGGAGTCTCACACGAAATAACAGTTACAAGAAAGAAAGGCAAAGAAAGAAACCGGAAAATGTTTTCCAAAGGTTCGAAAGATGAATCGGATTGAAACTTTCCCCTGTTTATAGGGTTAGGTTGTGCAAAAATCGAAAAGGCATGATTCAAAACGGGCGTGGGAAACCAAAATGTCACATCATCCTCTGAACCGCCTCGATAATAAGTGTAATAATGACACATACAGGTGATGACATCATTTCGAAAAGGAATTCATGCGTCAGCAGCTCGGCAATATTATATATTTCATCTCATTCATGTTGCCGCCCCAGGGCAAGGTCAAATTCTCCGATGACGAGGTTTGCATTTCCGCCCATTGAAGATGCCTACCGAATGCGTCTCCAATGAACGGAGGGACTAACTGTATAAGGTCAAATTTGGCCCTTAACGTCTCTACTACGATGGGTACACCCAGCGAGTATTCGTCAAATAAAGCAAGGGTACGACTTGGACGTAGGGACAAAGGCGACATCGTTTAAAACTCAGAGTCTTCACTAAGAAAACGCTACCTACTTTTGTACCTTTATGATAATTTCGAGGAAGGTCTCCTACTATATAAAGGAGACCTTCACATTATAGCAGGGGATCACTATTATTCTCGAATAATACAACTCTCTGATTCTCTACTACTCTCTCTCGATCTCTGTCTCTAACGAATACCTTCTCCCAAGTTCATATTATCATTTTATACCATCAGATCCACAAGAACAGCTTCATTTTTCATCTCAAGGTCTTATTATATTTGATTACGATTTACCCTCATTTAATTTTGATTGTTTTTAAGCTTACAAAGTATATTGATAACTTTTGAGCCAAACAAAGGCTATCATAGCAACTTATCTAACCATCCATGTATTTACCCTTAAAATGAGTAACAATTAAAATTGTTCGCTGTTTAAAGGATACATGCTTTAATTTAACACGAATGATATAAGAACATCAAATAATTAAATTAATGAGAGATAAAACGATCAAACCAAAAAATAATTACGCTTGGCTCTGAATTGAGCACTGAGACCGGCTCCAATCGAGCCCTCGATATGGGCTCTATTGTAATTAAAGAAAAAGGGAACGGAAGAACACTTTTGAACAACATCTAGAAGACAAAAATTAACTTTATTCCTTTGATATGCATGCCAATAATGGTCTAAAATAATGTTCTCCCCTTTATATAGTATGAGAATTTTAATCCTAGTACAAGTCTAAATAAGATAAAATCTTCTTTTTCGGTAAATGTCCATCTGCCGTTGTTATCGGACGCTTCCTGTTCATCGTGCTAAACCGTTTCTCTCTTTCCTTAGACCAAAAACTCCACTCTACCCGTATCCGATGTTCATTCGTGCCTGATCCCAGATGTGCAGTCCATCCTCTCCGCTTTTAGAAATGAGGAACCCTTTGGCCTTACTCGAGGTTGCGTGAGATCATGCTTCTCGATCAAAGGATAACATTATTCCCAATTTTACCTGTACACATCATGATATAAAAAGGGTTAAGAAGAAACCTCCACTTTTAAGTGCATAGTAATTTTTGCGGAACACAATAAGGCTACCTATACTAAAGAAAATACATAAGCAAAAGGATATTATTACAGGGATTGCTTGAGGCCATGGCTGGAGAATAATGAAGGCGGACAATTTACAAATTCCCAATTTCCAATAACATTTCGATTTCTATGTATCAATATGCTGGTTTTCTTCTTATTTGGTCCTCATAGGGTCCTTCTTCCACCTTATCTTTCAACAAACATAGGATGACAAGAAAAACGAAAAAGAAGAATCCACCTGCCAAATGTACTCCGCCACACCCATCTGCCCAATTGCCTCCAATACCCCCACCGCCACCCCCACCACCTCACCCACGCCACCATAATCATCACGAGGGGGAAATCAGCCACACCATCGTCTAGATTGACTGGTGAAACTATAATGGTTGAATATTTCCTAGTAAGAGTCTGTGTTTGGCCTTTAGTTGCACATTTGGTATCCAGAGCAGCAACAGATATTATTGAAGCACGCTTTTCTTGAACATGACATATTCCATTGTTAATAATTTGAGAGTACTACATGCCAACATATACTATTGGCTTGAATTGCTTCAGGCATTCTGCCTTTGCTCTCACTGTTGGCAAAGTAGATGCACTTATAGCAGTTAATGACATCTCTTGGAAAAAATTCTGAGTCGTACTCCTATTAGAATCCTTAAGAGTCCAAGTCCTACAAGTTAGAACGGAATGGGAAACCTAAGGGTGACAAACCCATGTAACCAGTTCAACCCGTTCAAGTTTCAGTCGTTATTAACCCACACATTTGTTAAACTCAGCCCAATACATTTTAGTCTATTTCAAATTATTGATTATTAGCTCAAATTGATGCATGAATAACTTTGCTATACTATTTGTTTTTTGGTGATATGTTATATATGACCATAACAAAATAAAAAAGTCTTAGTTGAAAATTAAACAATTCATAAGAAAATAATACACATTAATTAAAGATTGATAAGAGTTTGTGAGTTGGGCTATGATCCACATTTTAGCCCATCTTGAACCAACTCATCTTAGCACAAGTAATTTTTGGGCACATAATTAACCCGTTATTTATTGACTCAATCCATTTTGACTCACCCACGATTAACTCAACCAGTCCATTTGACACCCTAGGGAAACATAATACTTAAGGGAATAAAGGGTACTGCCAATTTTGAAAATTTGGAATGGGTTGGACTCCCCATATTTAATATTGGAATTTTTACTTCCTATAGCAAAGGTTAACACCTTTTTTATTTTAAATAAATTCCATTTAAAAAGATACCTTTTAATATTTATTTCAAAATATCTAATTTTGATTACTTCCTACCCCTAAGCCACTAAATACACTATTTAGTTACACTATTTTCTTTCTCTCTCTACTTTGATACATGCCATTCTCTTGCCCTATCCCATTAAAATTTCCGCTCTCCTCCTCCTTCTAACGACATCTTCTCTTTGATTCACTTCAATCAATCCTTCAAAATCCAGCGACCAGCAGCACATCAACAATATACCCTAACCCGAAGACCCAATCATGCTGAAGCAAATCCACGAAATCAAGGATTTCCTTCTCACAGCAAGAAGGAAAGGTGCACAATCTGTCAAGATCAAGAAGAATAAGGATATGGTCAAATTCATGATTCGTCGCTCCAAGTACCTCTACACACTCTGTGTGTCCGACTTTGAGAAGGCCGACAAGTTGAAACAGTCACTTCCTTCAGGTTTGAGAGTGCAAGATCTTTAAAAATGGACGTACTATTTGGATACAAGGGAGAAATTAGGGTTTGTTCTTGAGCAAAGACGATGAAGTTTGGGGTTTGTTCTTGAGCAAAGACGACGGAGTTTAGGGCTGAGCAACTTGATTTTCTATTAATATATTTCAATGTATTTTTAACGTATCACACTATATTTTTATGTATTTTATTGTATTCATTATCTTTTTTTCCCATTGTAATTCAATATATCTCGCTGTGTTATATGTATTTCATTGTATTCACTATTTTTTCATTGTATTTCAATGTATCACGCTGTATTCTATAGATTTTATTGCATTCACTGTCTCGTTATATGGCATGAATGTATTCATATGTTTTTTAAATTAATATAATTTATGTATTCAGATGTATTATATAATTTCTCTGAAGATTGGTATGTTTTTGAGATTTTTTTCAGTTACGAATCATTTTTATAACCGGAAATACAAATTTTGTGTATTATAATTGAGTTTGTTGAGTTATATTAGGAGTCTATTATGTTAATTGATACACTTTCTATTTAAAAACAGTGTAATCCCCTGTTTCACGTGTTGAATATAGTCGAATACAGTCGAATCCAGTAATCTGTCCAGCCGTAATCCCATGTTTCACACCATGAATACAGTCGAATATACTCGAATGCAACAACGGATGTCACGACCCAAAACCCACTAAGGGTCGTGATGGCGCCGGACACCGCTGTTAGGCAAGACAAACAAAAATACTTAATTAAATTCTCGTTTTAAATATTTCCGAAACTACTTCTTTTATACGTTTAAACAATACATAATAAATTCCACTGCAAAAATAATGAGACATTTAACAACTTTTTAATATTTCTGAATAAACTTATAAACATCCCCAGAACCCGGTGTCACAAGTGCATGAACAATTTCTAAGAAAAACCGAATAAAATACAACAGCTGTCCGGAATATAATTGGACAGAAAACAAATAGAATACTGAGAGACTACACTAGCTGTAGGTCGCCTCGAGGAAATACAACTCACCTAGTCTCTGTGTCAACCATGCTGTTATGCCCACTAGGCCACTAGCGGTGCATGAGCCTATGCAACAAAAACGCACAGAAGTATAGTATGAGCACAAAAACAATATGTACTCAGTAAGTATCCCGTCTAATCTCAAAGAAGTAGAGACGAGAGGTCGAGTTCGATACTTACTAAGGGTCCAATAATATTATATCAATAATATATTAAATCGTGGCCCTTTATAAACATTATTTTTAATCCAATTGAATGAAGCAGGTAACAACTATTTATTTTATAAGAAACTTTCCAAGTTCCCTTTCATCATTTATACAATTATTCTCAAGCCGAGAAGAGGCTATAACAACTTTAATAAATTTCAAGGCAAGCAATACAAGAATGCGCAAATCATGCCGAGAACGTACATCCCGATCCAACAGAATATATATTATGCACTGCCGAGGCTAGAACGGCGTGAACCATAGATGCATCTATTTAATCTACCGAGGCGTTCGGCCCATTCCGTAATTTAAACACACACAGACAATCAATCAAGAAGTCATTCTCTTTTAACAATTTAAGAAAATGAAGTTTAAATTTTTTTTATTTCTTTTAGAAATTCATTCCCTAATTCGATGTGATTTAAGCAATCCAAGCTGTCAATACGATTACAAATATTCCAAGTATAACATGCTTATGGGTCTTAGACTACCCGGACTTAAACATAATAGTAGCTACGTACGGACTCTCGTCACCTCGTGCGTACATAGCCACCACAAATAGAAGCACATAACCAATTATTTTACCTATGGGGACAATTCCCTCTTACAAGGTTAGAAAGGAGACTCACCTTGCTCCGAAGATCCATACCCGGCATTTCACGCCCTTCCGAAGACTCGAATTGATGCACAATTCTCCAAAACTAGCAATTAATCGTGCAACTATATTAATATATGCTCAATTACACACTACAATCCAATTTATAGCAATTCCTAACCCCAATCGAAAAGTCGACAAAATTGCCCTCAGGCCCACGTGCCCCGATTCTGAAGTTTTTTGAAGATAAAGTTTACCCATTAACTCACGAACTCGAATACATGATTTTCTCTTAATTTCATACCCAAAACCGTTGTCAAAATCCAAGAATACTAATTTTCTTGGTCTTCCTAAAACCCCCAAATTTCTACTAATTTTCATGCTCAAATCCTTACATAATCGATGTATTTAACTCAAGATGGATGGGATTAGTTTACCTTATCGTTGATGATGAAAAATCCAACTTGAAACTCTCCCAAAAACTGCCCAAGCCAAGAAAATACGAGAGAAAATGGCCAAATCCCGATTTTTAAAACACATATCTGCCTCCATCACTTTCCGCACCTGCAGTCCCTTTACCGCTTCCGCGGTTCCGCAGGTGCGAGACAATCCACAGCTTCTGTGGCTTTTCCCTAGGCTCCCCTTTTCCACTTCTGCGCTTCTATTTCCGCAGATGCGGTCCCGCTTCTGCGGCCAAATGACCGCATCTGCGGTCACAAATCTCTTTTGCCAAATCCGCATCTGTGACTATTGGGCCGCTTCTGCGGCTTCGCACTTGCGGCACTATTCTCGCATGTGCGGTTACACCAGCAACCAGCAACCAACAACTTCAGCCTTACAAAAGTTCCATTTTCGTTCCGTTAACCACTAGGAATCCCCCTGAGGCCCCCGGGGCCCCAACCAATAATACCAACCAGTCCCAAAATACGTTACGGACTTGCTCGAGGCCTCGAATCATATTAAACTATGTTAAAACCACAAATCAACCTTCAATCCAAGCTTTATGAACTTTAGAATTTCAAACTTCTACTTTGGATGTTTAAACCTATCAAATCATGTCCAATTAAACTCAAATTTTTCTCACAAGTTATATTCAACATTACGAACCTACTCCAACTTTCGGAATCAGAATCCGATCCCGATATCAAAAAGTCCACTTCCAGTCAAACTTCTCAAACACCTTCAATTTTCTATCTTTAGCCTAATGATTCCAAAATGACCCACAGACCTCCGAATTCACTTCCAATCGCGCTCCCAATACCAGAATCACCATACGAAGCTATTCCCAGACTCGGAACCCCAAATGGACATTGATAACACTAAAATGCACTGCAACCCAAACTTATGAAATTCTTTCAAAAATGCCAACTTCCACAATAGGCGCCAAAATGCTCCCGCGTCATCCAATATCCGATCCGGGCATACACCCAAGTCCGAAATCATCATACGAACCTGTTGGAACCTTCAGATCCTGATTCCGAGGTCGTTTACTCAAAGTTTCGATCTTAGCTAATTCTTTCAACTTAAGGCTTCTAAAATGAGAATTTTATTTCCAAATCAACTCTGAACTTTCCGAAGTTCAATTCTGACCACACACACAAGTCATAATACCTGAAATAAAGTTGTTAATGGCCTCACACTACTGAACAGCACGCTAGAGCTCAATACGACCAGTCGGGTCATTACATTCTGTCCTACTTAAACATACATTCATCTTCGTATGTGCTAAGAACTGTGTTGGGGTTGCCGGAAATCACTGTTTAACACCTCGAGCACCTACCTGTGCTATCACAACTCAACTGGCATTTTTGCTTGATCACTGTGAAGATATCCCTTTTTCACTTAAGCATATAAGCCTTAGACCCCAATTCAAACTTCCGAAATTTTCCGCCAGGCCTATTTCCAACATACGAACATCATATCAATCACCACACGATGTACCGGAACATGAATGCATACCTTCGCTGAATTCATACCTCGCATCGCTTTATTCACAAGACCACAATAACATTCTCTGATTAAATTAGTCGAAATTCCACGAATCTAATGCTCGCATTGCACCTCATGACCTACATAGGTCTTTCCCTAATTCTTACAATATCGCCAAGACAGAAGAGATACGTAGAAATTCATACCCAATCGTCGAATCAACAAATCATTGGGCCTATACTCCTGACAAGAACCATCACCTAATTCTGAACCGAATAATGGTCTTAGCTCCTTAATATACTTCATAAAATCAGATTGCACTAATTCCAAATCCAATGATCTCGTCTCACCCAATATGAATTGCCCAGGTAATAATCCATCCCGGACATGACCAAAAATCTCACATGATGCCACAATGTGCTGATAGGCTACCAATTCCAACGCGTTACGAAAGGAAGACGAACTCTAGAAGGAACTACTCAACTCACGCACGAATACGAACTTTCCTTGGAAAATAGGAAGCAGCGCATACAAAAATAGTACATAGAAAACTATACTCAATATTACACTGTTGCGGCGCGCAACCCTATCCAAATAACATAGCACTCACCTAAGGAGATGCACATCGAGCTAGATTGATCATTACAACAAAATACAAAATATTGGTCATGAATATGCTAAGTGCATAATACCATCCCTGAGCGAACATATAGAGCTATAAGCTACAAAACCCAAGCATAACTGAGGTGCGATATACGATCTGAATCTCGAGAGCCATTTTGCTCATATAACATCATCTATACGCGGAACCTCAAAACGAAGCAATTCACCAAGCCGTCTCACAACTTGTACGGCACACTACGTCATTACATAAAATAACTGGCGATGAAATACACCCTGACTACTTGTCCATAAGGAGCGCATTACTGAAATGAATATATCTGGCCTGATATAGAGCCCATATTCACATTTGAATCCATCCACAGACCTTAAGCTGATTCTAATCGCACTGAAATAGGATAATAAGCTTTCAAAGGTCCATAATAACTCCCCTTTCTCCCATAACCCATAAGAACAACCATCATAACCGGAGTAATCATCCACAGTCCACCACTCAATAAATCAAGCACCCTCCAAGCATCAATTCCCAAATTAATGATATCACCACAATCTTCATACTTGGTTTAATTATCCAACCAAACAAGTGACTACATGTCACACTTATACAACCTTCTCGTGGGCCACGCTCCTACAACCTTCCGCAACGGATAACCGGTCTGCACATCTAAACCACTAATCGTACTCACACTGAAAAATGATCAAGGATCCTTAACCAGGATGCAAAGCCTTTCCACAAAATACAGATCTCAAGTGACGCTGAAGACAATACCAACTTATTTTAAACACCAAAACTCCTTTCCTGCTCATCCGAGCTCGTGACATCCTTGCCAAAACCAAACTGCAACCTTGATCCTCACTTTGAATTCCATATTACTCTCTGCAGCCAACATGCCTATATACGATAGAGCACGATCTTTCCTCATAATTCTGAAACCACTACCAGATCAATATTTCATCCTATAAAGCTTTTCACTTAACTCACTTCAGGAGAACTATAGCAACACACAGGTGAATTTTCGTCACCGTGGAAATATGCAAATCTCTAAGTAGAGGTCTAAGCCACCACAGCCCCTCCGGGATCCGCCTACACATAGCAGGCCATAACAGCAGGATACTTCTGAATAACATCGGTTACGACAGCCAACAAACCTTACATGTACTGACACAACTCACTTGCATAACTTGATCACATTGAATGAACTGATCACTACCACCAATATTCCAATTCAACTATGGCTAACCATCCTACCTTCTTCCAATTTATCCTTGATTGCCTTAGAAATAATAACTATATTCAACACATAACACACTTCACCCGCACTCATCCTGAGTGACCGTGAATCACGAAATCATGCTTTCTCAAACCCTACGAACTATTTCAGACCTCCTAATCGCTACATTGTAGGTCATAACATCATAGAACATTCCGGGCTCCTTATCATAAGCTGTTACAAAGCTTGATTCTTAACTATACCCATAAGCTCGAAATTATGAGGCACCACACCCTACCCCTTTGAATCCACTAGGACCGTTGCTGAGAGCCGCCCTCTCTGACTTGACCTGAATATAATCAACTCCATGTTTCTTCTAGCACAAGCATACCCTCTTAACGGAGCACCCGACCAAATCACTTCCGTTGAAACCCACACTTATACGAGGCATGAATCCGAAATCCTTCCCCAATCTGAACATGAGCCAATAAGGCCAACCGTAGCACACCTTTAACAATTCCTTTGCTCGAATTACCACTTATGTTCTTTTCCCCTTCCTGATGTATCCCATCAATATGCTAATAACAAGAAACCTCATAAGTAGTTAACCATGCAACCCAATCATAGGTGGTAGGACTCTCCCACTTAGCTTGAAGCCACTGATACACCATCTCTGGAATTCACCGGTATTCTTTATCCCTCATTGACATAACCATGCGCAATCGACATCAATAATTCTCTAAATCTTTCTACCCCCCCCCCTTTTGTATATATTTTGAATTATCAACACATTCGCATGACTGATCCCTTTGCAGCATAACCATTAGAATTCTTCACAGAAGCTTCGTCAACCACGCGACCGCTAACTTGCTCACAAGAAATAACTGATAACAACTAGGTCGGGAATCCAAACTAGAGTAAGAATTTGAGAAGTAAATGCGGAAGCAATAACAACAAGGAATTGACAACTAGAATTAAAGAGATAAAAATAATGGATATGGGAAAGATTCAAGGAAAGAATTCCAAGAACTTCCAAGAACGCAAGTTCGATATTCTTGACAAGATCAAAGTAACAACGTCTTGATTTATGGAACAAATAAAATGCCTTTACTTAAAAAGCAAACCAAAACAATAGATTCAGATCTTGACCGCTTTACGAGCAACTTGAGACAACAATTAACAACTAGTATTAATCGCCTTCTAAGCTAAGAATACCACAAAGAAATCAAAGATATCATAAAAGAGGAGTAATCTTACTACCTTGAACTATGAACTAGTAAAGGTTGAATGATAAATCTCAAAGCACAAGTAACAAAGGTTCAAAAGAACTCTCAAAGTATGATATAGTTAATCAATAACGTTGTTTCTTATGAATGAGAAGAACCCCTTATTTATAGGAGTAAAAAAACCTTAAAATAATGTAGGGGGTTGCTATAAAGTCATCTAAATTAGGTAGGGGGCATTTAGGGGTTACAATAGCCATCAATATTAAATGGAGGGGCGGCCAAGACCCTTTGGGGGCATATTTGGGCCTTAAAACAACTAGTTTGGGCCATTGGTTTGGACCCCAATTGGGCTCCTTTTGTAACACCTACATTTGGTCCTCTTTTAAGCTCATTTTGAGCCCATTTGGTGTACTTCAAGGTCTGATTTGGGTGACCCAATCTTCCTCCTCTTTCACTTCAATTTGAGCTACCAAATAATTGTAAAACTTAGACAATTCTTCTCCTTTGGGCATGAGCACTTCCTCCATAGTTAGAAGCTTCTTTGTTTGCCATTGAAGTCCAGCAACCTTAGTCTGCAATTCCTTAGCTTGAGATCTTGTAAATGGCCTTCTTGGAGCTTCCAAAACTCTATCCTTATCAGTGATGCTATCATTCCCCTCTTCTTGAAAAGAATACGTCCCCGAATTCGATCCTACGTCAAACAAAGACAAGTCAGCAACATCACTTACTTGAAACTAACCAGGAAGGTCCAACTTGTAAGCATTGTCTCCAATCCTTTCAAGGACTTGAAAAGGTCCATCTCCTCTAGGATGCAACTTTGAAATCTCTACTTTATAAAGTAAACCCAAACTAAATCTCCAGGTTTAAAACTAACTTGTTTTCGACCCTTATTCTTTCTCAAGGCAGTTTGCTCATTTTTCTTCTCAATTGCAAGCCTTGTTTGCTCATGAATTTTTTTCATCATCTCAGCCTTTGTCCTACCATCAAGATTAGCAATATCATTAGAAGGTAATGGTAATAAATCAAGTGGAGTTAAGGGATTAAAGCCATAAACAACCTCAAAAGGAGACATACCTGTAGAAGAATGGATTGTTCTATTGTAAGCAAATTCAATCATAGGTAAGTGATCTTCCCATGAAGTTAATTTACCTTTAAAAACACACCTTAACATGTTTCCTAAGGTTCTATTCACTACTTCAGTTTGTCCATTAGTTTGTGGGTGACAACAAGTGGAAAACAACAATTGGGTGACAACAAGTGGAAAACAACAATTTAGTGCCTAACTTCCCCCAAAACACACGCTAGAAGTGACTCAAAAACTTAGCATCCCTATCACTAACAATAGTTCTAGGTATACCATGCAATTTGACAACCTCTTTAACAAAAAGATTAGCTCTATGTGAGGCATCATTAGTCTTTAAACAAGGAATAAAACGAGCCATTTTGGAGAACCTATCTACCACAACAAATATACTATCCTTACCATACCATGTTCTAGGCAAACCTAATACAAAATCCATAGAAATATCAATCCAAGGTGAAGTAGGAACAGGGAATGGCGTGTAAAGACCATGTGGTAACACTTTAGATTTAGCTTGTTTACATTCCAAACACTGTGTGCACATTCTTTCAACATATTTTCTCATTCCAGGCCAAAAGAAATTTTCCGCAAGTATGTCTAATGTCTTTGGGACCCCAAAGTGTCCCATAAGCCCTCCACAATGTGCTTCCCTCACAAATACTTCACGTAAAGAGAAATTAGGGATACACAACTTATTTTCCTTAAAGAGAAACCCATTTTGTAGGTTAAACCTATCAAAAGGACCCAACTTACAATCTACAAAAGTTTTGCCAAAATCAACATCATTAGCATAAAGTTCCTTGATTTCATCAAAACCCATCAATTTAGAAGTGAGGGTAGAAACTAAGACATACCTTCTTGAAAGTGCATCAGCAACAACATTCTCTTTCCCTTGTTTGTAAGAAATTACATAAGGAAAATTTCAATGAATTCAACCCACTTAGCATGCCTTCTACTAAGCTTACCTTGACTCTTCAAGTATTTCAAGGAGTCATGGTCAGTTTTAATGACAAACTCTCTTGGCCACAAGTAATGTTGCCATGTGGCTAAAGCCTTTACCAAAGCATAGAGCTCTTTGTCATAAGTGGAATAGTTCAATGTGGCTCCACTCAACTTCTCACTAAAGTAGGCAATAGGTTTAGAATCTTGCATCAAAACAGCACCTATTCCTTTGCCAGAAGCATCACATTCAATTTCAAAAGATTTAGAAGAATCAGGCAATTGTAACAACGGAGCAGAACATAACTTTTCTTTCAACAAGTTAAAAGCATAATCTTGTTCTTTTCCCCATTTAAAAATCTTATCCTTTTTAATAACTTCAGTTAAAGAAAAAGCAATTGTGCTAAAGTCTCTCACAAACCTCCTATAAAAATGTCACGACCCAATCTCCATACCCGATCGTGATGGTGCCTCTCGTGAAGACAAGGCCAGCCAGACCATCTAAGAACACCACTTAAAGCAATTATATAACAGTTCGAATATGAATTAATCAATATAAATACAATCCAATACAGCCCGACCGGGGTGTCACAAGTCACGAGCATCTAGGAGGGTCTTTATACAATTTCAAAGTCTATAATACATAAAATAAAAATTTAGAAAATCAAGAAGAAGAAGAAAACTTGGTGCCGCGAACGCCGGCGGTCACCTTGCATAGCTATGATAGCAATACCTTCAATCTGCTATTAACCCGCTACCGGGTGATCAATATCTGCAACTGCACGCGAGGTGCAGGGAGTAAAGTGAGTACTTCCAACTCAGTGGTAATAAGAGCGAATAATATCTGAGTGATAAGAAAACACGTATGAGCACTCCAAAATGCTATA
>MU707613.1:0-39520 GCA_026770625.1 Nicotiana glauca
CTTTAATTGGAAAAACTCCCTTTACCACGCCCTTCGCGGGGTGCGGTAGTGCCAAAAGGAGGTGTGACAGCTCTGCCAACTCTGCTGGGGACTAAAAAACCCAGAACCACTGGTTCAAGGTTTAAGAATTCGAGCTTGGAATAATTGTTATATTGGGATTATGTATTATCTGATCTTTATTATATGGTTGTCTTAAATATGCTAAATATTGCTTTTTACCGCTTTGATAATTTTGAACAGTGTATATAAACTGTCTTCTCATGCACCCCTCTGAGTCTTCTTGAAAATAAAATTGGGCATTTGCTTGACATAGCCCGCTTTCTTTGAGATAGCCGAGGTGTCTGGCACCCGGTGAAGGATTTTAGTCACACATGTTTTGGGCGGGGAGCACCACTAGTTAAGCTGGAAAGTAATGCTAGCGGTACACTGACCCTCCTCGGCTCGAGTTGTCCGCTCGAGTAAGCCAGTCTAGCTACTTTCTCCAATAAGATATTAACTTAGAAAAACGAAGCCTCATGCCGGATCCTTAGTAGGAACGTTTGTTTGCATCATGTGCATTTGACTTTGGAGGCTCAACATAGGAGTTAGGTCTGTCTAGGACAGGTAACCTGAAATAAAAAGACCATCTTGTTGCACCCTGTTTGTTTTTTGTATTTATTTGCTTCATACGCATGCTAACCGGCTTATGAAAATCGGCAATATTGAAAAATGAAAAAAAAATAGCAATGTCCAAGTAGTGCCGAGACTTTACCGGATTTTGAGAAAAATGAAAAAAAAAAGAGTTTTATTTTTCAAAATAGTCGTTTTATTTTCCACTGAAAAAAATATTTTCAAAATAGTCTTTTTTATTTGCCAATAAAAAAAATGTGATTTGGTTTTTTTAAAAAAAAATAGTTTATGTGTTTTAAAATGAAAAAAAATATAGTTCGTTTTAGTTCCTAATTATTTAATATAAAAAAAGAAAAAAAAGAAAAAAATAGTTTGTTTTGCTTAAAAAATATTTTTGTTTTCAAAAAAAGTTTGGATGAACTACGCAAGTTTGATTCTCACCGGATGTGGGATACGTAGGCAACCCATATCGGGCTCAACTATCTTAAAAATATTAAATTTAGGGGTAAATAAACGTCCTTAGTGAAGGTAATGACATTCTTGGGTAAAATAGCCAAACGCCTACAAAGGGCGCCGGAGGACTGTTTTGCAATAACAGCTAACTATGGCCATACCAGATTCTTTTTACACAGCCTTCAAATCTTCTTCAAGTACTGAAAGGTCGTGTTAACAAGACCTGTTGTTTCTTTTTTAAAATAAGCAATGAAGAATTTTTTCTTCATTCAAAACAAATTGATCATAGTCTGTATATGGTTTAGGAGGGTCTTAATTTTTATTTTTATTGTTTAGATCATCATGATTTCCCCGCAAAGAGGTGGTCAGAAAAGGGCAAGGGATGAAGCGCCTCCTATGTTCATGATCCGAGATAAGACCCCAAGTAGTCTCTGTAATTGGTTGGCTAGTTTTGCTAATTGGGAACGAAATCAAGTTTTTAAACACCTCAAGTTCCTCGCAGACATCATGGGAATTGAGCCGAATAGGGATCTGATTGAGGCTTTGGTGGGTTTTTGGGATTCAACAAATAATGTCTTCAGATTCAAAAATTGTGAAATGACACCCACATTAGAAGAATTAGGTGGGTTCACGGGATTTGGGAGAGATCTTCATAGAAAAAAACCTGCTACTCCCAGGAAAGTAGGTGTGAGTAACTTTTTGAAGAAATTATGCCTTCGTCGAATCCCAATGGATGGCTTAAACGAAGGTTGGGTTCCATTGAAATACCTTTATGACAGGTTCGGTGACAAAAAAGGATTTGAGAAATTCTCAATCACGGAATTCGTCAACCAGCTAAGTTACGACGCTTGGAGGGATTTGAGAATCCTCGCATTCATGATTTCGTTTCTAGGGACCATGGTCTTTCTAGAACGTGATGGGCGCATCTGAATTCGTTTATCGGTAGTGGTCTCATATTTACAAAGTAGCGAAGAGCATACCATTCTTCCTATTATTTTGGGAGACATTTTTCGGGCATTAACCCAATGCCAGGAAGGTGGAGATTAATTCGAAGGATGCAACATTTTGATGCAAATGTGGTTCATAGAGCATCTTTATCATCACCCAATAGTGATAAATTCAATGAAAATTGACTGAATTACATTCGTTGCCATCCAAGCAGGGTTGCAGGCTGTAATCTTCCAGATGGAGTGAAGGCCTGGCGGGAATTACTTGGTTCGTTAGAGGCGGACAAACTCCCTTGGAAATATTATTGGTTCCCTACTGCTAAGGTTATGCACATGTCGACATATCGCCCATTCTACATACTCATGGGTTTCAGGGGTTTCCAACCATACGCACCATTACGCGTCATGCGTCAGTTAGGGAGAGAACAAAAAATGCCCCCAACTGAGGACATGCATCCATTCGTGTGGGAATTCACAAAAGAGGAGCCCCCAAAGGAATCTTATGCACAAAAGGTTTGGTTTGGTAGTCGATTTTCCGATACAGATAAAATGGTAGCAGACCGAGAATGAGGGGAAGTAAGCCTTGCATACCTCGAGTGGTTTCACAACCAGGTAATACCCGAGCAAAGAACAGAAAGGTCCGTAAAGTATGCAGTCGATTGGGAGAAGGAGATAGAGTCCAGAGTTAGGAATGCTAAATGCGAAGTGGCACGAGAATTCCAATCTCGCATTGACACCTTACAAGAGGATAAAGTAATACTGGAAGTGGCCATTGATATACAACAAGCTGATTTCGAGCAAGAGAGAGTTAATTGGGTACAAGAGAAGCAAGCACTCCAAGCCCAGATTCAAAAGATGAAGATAACTACAAAGAGATCAAAAAGGATACAGGCTGATGAAGTACTTATAAATAGTTTGGAAAAGAATGCCCTCGAATGTCAAGAAGACTTGGAAAAATCGGAAGCCACTCTGACTAGGATCCGGGCCAGATGGACCAGGGGGGCACATCAGCGGGCACTTCATATATAGCAAATAAAGAGAGATTACGAGGGGAACATCACCATCCTGAGAGAAACAAATTCCACTCTCGAAGAGCGGGTCTTTAAACAAGCCCGAGATGCCAGGACAGAAAGGAAATGCTGCTACCACTTGATGGCACGGATTGAAAAACAAATGGATAAATTCCTGGACCAACTCGCTGACAACGCTCAAGTACTGGAAGCAAAGAATCAACGAATAGAACAACTGCTTATAGAAAGGGATAGAATCAGGGGTAGAATCGAAGAGATCGGGCACTACATCACCATGAGGTGTCTAGCATGTGAGCAAATGCCTCGTACTACCCTCTTTGCTTCAGTCATGGGTTATGTCGACAAGATCATGGAGGAATTGAAGGATCTGCAAAGGAGTCTCGCACCAAAGCCTGCGTCAAGGCGAAACAACGCCGCGCGGGCACAAAAATTGAAAGCTCTGAAGCATACATAGTTGAGTCTGCATTTTCTTTATTTCTAGACTATGTTGTCTGTTGAAGTTTTGTATTTTCCTTTTTGCATCAAAGTCTGTAGCCTTTTTCAAGTTTTCATTTCAAAAATGTTGAGTCTTGTAAACAGAATGTTTTGATAAATGAAAATGGGAAAATCCAAAAAATGGTGTCTTTATTTTTTCACACTTGTGGGAAGAACTACACCCGGTCTGATTCATGCGGGGACATGATACGTAGGCAATCCCCATAAGATTCGACAACAACTAAAATAAAAAGAGAAAAGGCAAAGTGAATAAACGAAAAGAAAAGAGAGAAAAAGAAATAAAGGAAAGTTTCTGAAACACTTAAATGAGGCACAAATAAAATAAGCTGGGATGATGCATGCGATCGGAGCAAAAATATGTTAGAAATGGTTAACTGCCTAAGAGCATTGCATCCCCCAACGTGCAATTACAATATGTGTTAAAATCTAATGCTGACAAGCTTGTTGTTTTTTAAAATTTCAACCAGTTAGTTTGTTAAAGCGTACTGGCACCATACCATTATCAAACAAGATCCAAAGGGCCCATACTAAAAAGCATGACTAGTTCAGACCAAGGTGTTGAGGAAGAAAGAACGGAAAGTCAGCTCCTGAAGGAGGCGATGGAAAAAATGGAAAAAATGAGACTGGAGATGAACGAAATGCAGCTAGCCTTGGCTAGGGTACAAAAGGGGCCTGAACCACCCATTACTCCTGCTCTCCCACCAGGACACACATCGGAATACTCTCCCCCCGACCCTTCGACAAGCTTCCCCAGTCACCACTACTATCAGGGAAGAAATCCCTATGATCCCCAAGCTCCACCACCCAATCAGAACCCTCCCCCACCAAATGTTCCTATTTTCATGGGACTCCCACCAGCCACGCTACAGAGATCATCTAGTGAGCCATTGTTTCAGGCTCATGATACCCAATATTACCCCCCTGAACCCACATTCAAAGCACCCGAGCTGCATGCCTATAATCCCCACTTTGAGGTCCCGGCGGAGATTGAAAAGCCGGCTAAGAGCCCAGAGCAAGACGAAGTGCTGCGAAAATTTAAAAGCCTGGAGCAATCCTTCAGGAACATGCACGGGTTAGGCAATCAGGTCAGTGTGGCCTACAAGGACTCGTGTCCTTTCCATGATGTTCAATTGCCGGCAAGGTTCAAGATGCCAAAGTTTGATCTATACGAGGGGCACGACGATCCTATGGCACATCTGCGAGGGTTTTGCAGTAAGATAAGAGGAGCAGGTGGTAAAGATGAGCTGCTGATAGCTTACTTTGGCCAAAGTTTAAGTGGGTCCACACTGGAATGGTACACAAGACAGGATCCGAGCAGGTGGTACACCTGGGACGATCTAGCACAAGCATTCGCAGGTCACTTTCAGTACAACCTAGAGATCGTCCCTGACCATCTCACATTGATGAAGCTTGAGAAGAAGCCCGGGGAAAGCTTCCGGGAATTTGGGTTCCGGTGGAGAGAACAGGTAGCAAAAGTTGATCCTCCGATGAGAGAGGGGGAAATGGTGGACTACTTTCTGCAGACTCTAGAGCCAACTTACTTCGGTCACTTGGTGAAGTCAGTTGGCAAATCCTTCAACGAGGTAGTGAAAATGGGTGGTATGATCGAAGATGGACTTAAGTCTAATAAGATCCTGAGTTATTCGGCAATTAAAGCAACCACTCAGGCCATTCAAAGTGGCACAAGAGGTGCGCTCGGGAAGAAGAAAAGAGAAGAGGTCGCAACGGTAGAAGCAGGTAATTGGTCCAGATCAAGAGATCCTTCCCCTCGCTACCAATCCAGACCCCATCACCCAAATTACCCTCCAAAGCCCTACTACCCACTACAAGAACCACACTTCTCCGTCCATCAAGCCCAGGCATACACCCAGCCTCCGGCTCGCCCACAATGGCACGCGCTGACTCCCCAAAACATATATCCACCTCCACAAAATACATACCCACCTCCACAAAACACCTATCCACCACCAAGGGCCTATAGGAACCCTCCAGGGACATGTTTCCGGGGGAATTAGGCTTTCATAAATGAAAGGGTGCAGAAACAAAGAACTGTCACTGAGTTGAGAGAAACCTATACTACTTTGTTCCACAAATTAAGGTAGTTGGGTTTGTTGAGTCCTGTTGAGCCCAGATTGCCAAATCCCCTTCCCCAAAATATGGACCACTCGGTAAGCTGTGAGTATTGTTCGGGGGCTCCCGGACATGATACCGAGAAGTGTTGGAAGTTGAAACGTGCAGTGCAAGATCTTATTGACACCAACAAGATCGAGGTTCAGACACCAGAGGCGCCCAACATCAATCAGAACCCATTGCCAGCACACCACGAAACCCATATGATCGAGCTCGTGCATGAAGGAGGGGAGCTAAAGAAACCCTCACAGACAGTGTTGATGATCCGGGCTAGTCCAAAAAAAAGCCGACCGTTGGGGAAGCGGAAGTACAGTTGGAGAAGGTGGATGTCAATCCAGTGGTGGTAATGGGGAAGAGTTCGCTTGTTGTTCCAAAGAATCCAAAACCGGTCAAAGTAACGGTGCATGGGGTACCAAGCAAGCTGGCAGGCACAGGGACAGTTGTTATCTGGCCAGTAGTGCAGATGCCAATAATCAGCGAGAAAGTCGTGCCTTGGAGCTACAATAAAGTGATGGTCATGTACAAGGGGAAGGAGGTTGTGGAAAAAATATGTGAAGCCCAGGGATTAACTCGTTCGGGGAGTGTTTTGCTCCCGTAGAGTTAAGAAGGTCCAACCCAGCAGTGATAAAGAAACCCGTGACGGAGGAAGAGGAAGGGGAGTTTTTGAAGAAAATGAAGGCCCAAGACTACTCCATTGTGGAGCAGTTAAGAAAGACTCTGGCACAGATTTCGTTGCTATCCTTGTTGATCCACTCCAGTGACCATTGCCAGGCACTGATGAATATCCTAAACGAGGCTCATGTCCCGGATAAAATCTCTGTAAATCACTTGGAAAGGGTAGCGCACAAAATCTTCGAGGTAAACAGGGTGACATTTTCTGATGATGAATTGCCGGCAGAGGGTACATAACACAACAAAGCCCTATACTTGACCGTGAAATGCGAAGACTCGGTGGTCACCCGAGCATTGATTGATAATGGGTCGAGTGCCAACATCTGTACTTTGACTACTCTGAACAAGCTGAAGGTTGATCATGACCGAATTCACAGGAACAACGTCTGCGTCCGAGGTTTTGATGGGGGTGGTACTGACACGGTGGGTGATATCATACTGGAATTGACCATTGGTCCAGTGGAATTCACTATAGAATTCCAAGTGGTAGACGTGGAAGTATCATACAATCTTCTATTGGGGCGACCCTGGATTCATGTCGCCAAAGCAGTGCCTTCCACATTGCACCATATGGTGAAATTTGAGTGGGACAGGCAAGAGATAGTGGTGCACGGGGATGATGGTACATGCACTGGGGGTGATGTCATTGTACCATTCATAGAAACTGACTATGACAAAGGTCCCTGGGTTTACCAGATTTTTTATGCAGTCTCAGTTGACAAAATTTCTGAAGATGAGAACCTTCCACTGCCCAGAATCGCAGCAGCCACCTTCATGATAGCCTCGGAAATGTTAAACAACGGGTTTGTACCAGGAAAAGGCTTGGGGGTTGATCTGCAGGGAATTGTCCAGCCAGTTTCTTTGCCCAAGAATCTGGACACTTTCGGGCTGGGATTCAAGCCTACCACAGCAGACGTAAGACGAGCTCAAAATTTGAAGAATAGAGGTTAGGGTCTTCCCAAGCCGGTTCCGCGTCTCTCCAGATCCTTTGTCAAAGCAAGTAACAGAAGGTTGTCAGTCCCCAAAGTTCTCGGACCACTGATCGGGTCAGATGGAGATTTGAATCAGAGTTTCGAAAGGCTGTTCGCCAACGTCAACGTGATAGAAGCTGGAGAAGGTTCCAATAGGGCAGATATACAGTTTTTGGGGCCTAGGGCCAATATCAACAATTGGACAGCTACTCCTCTTCCTACCTGGAGGGAGGCTTGGTAGTAGGCTTTGATTTTTCTTTCTTGTTTTTTGGATTATTCTAGGGTGTAATCAAATTTTTGTTTTATTTTGTATTCAGCAAAAGTGTGAAACTCTGTTATCCCGCATTTTAATAAAGTGAAAATTTTCTCTCCTTATTTTGTTTTAATTTTGTTTTCTTCTTTTCTTTTTCTAAACAGTTCTCTTTATACTGGTTCTAATGACATGGCATGCACAACGGATCTTCAACCTAGTCTAAAAAATCAATCTAGTTTTTAACTAATTGTACAAGAGGTCGATTCTGATGAAGAATCGGAATATGATGAGGATGAAGCCTTTAAAGAAATAAACAGAGAATTAAGCTAGTTCAAAGAGAAACCCAAGCCCAATTTGAATGACACTGAAACTGTCAATTTGGGGGATGCAGACAATGTCAGGGAAACTAAAATCAGGATCCACATTGAGCCGAGCATCAGGCAGGAACTAATCAAAGCACTCATTGAATGCAAATATGTTTTTGCATGGTCGTATGATGACATGCCGAGTTTAAGCACTGATTTAGTGGTTCACAAATTGCCTGTTGACCCGGCATGCCTTCCTGTCAAGCAGAAATTGAGGAAGTTCAAGATATACATGAGTGTGAAGATTAAAGAAGAAGTAACCAAGTAGCTGCAGGCAAAGGTTATTCGGGTCACTCGATATCCTGATTGGTTGGCTAATGTGGTGCCAGTGCCGAAGAAAGATAGGAAAATTAGTGTATGTGTCGATTACCGCAATCTGAACAGGGCGAGCCCAAAGGATAACTTTCCATTACCCAACATTCAAATGTTGATCGATAATTGTGCCGGACGTGAGATCGGGTCATTTGTGGATTGCTATGTTGGGTATCATCAGATCCTGATGGATGAAGAAGATGCGGAAAAGATAGCTTTCATTACGCCGTGGGGGACTTATTGCTACTGGGTAATGCCTTTTGGCTTGAAGAACTCTAGGGCAACGTACATGAGAGCAATGACTACTGTGTTTCATAACATGAAACACAAAGAGATTGAGGTGTACGTAGATGATGTGATCATAAAATCCAAGCGCCAGGAAGACCACGTGGCAGACCTAAGAAAGTTCTTCCAAATACTTTGAAGGTACGATATTAAGCTTAACCCGGCCAAATGTGCATTTGGTGTTCCGTCTGGAAAACTGATGGGATTCATCGTCAGTCCGCGTGGCATTGAGTTGGATCCGTCAAAGATCAGATCCATCCAAGAACTGCCACCGCCAAAGAACAAAGAAAAAAGTAATGAGTCTGTTGGGAAGATTGAATTATATCAGCAGGTTCATCGTTCAACTCACGGCGACTTGTGAACCTATTTTTCGGCTACGAAAGAAAGATGCTGCGGTAGAATGGACGGCGGAGTGACCGGAAGCATTCGACCAAATCAAAGGGTATCTATCAAATCCACCCGTGTTGGTTCCACCTGAGCCGGGAAGACCGTTGATTCTCTATCTAACGGTCCTGGAGAATTCGTTTGGTTGCGTACTAGGGCAACATGACATCACAAGAAGGAAGGAGCAAGCCATATATTATCTCAGCAAGAAGTTTACAGTATATGAGGTCAAGTACACTCAACTCGAGAAGACATGTTGCGCCCTAACTTGGGTGGCACAGAAAATAAAACATTATCGGTCATCCTACACTACTTACCTCATTTCACCCCTAGATCCACTAAAGTATATTTTACAGAAGCCTATGCCCACAGGGAGGTTAGCGAAATTGCAGATATTACTCACAAAATTTGACATCGTCTATGTGACGAGGACGGCCATGAAAGCCCAAGCATTGGCCGATCACTTGGCTGAGAATCCTATTGATGAAGAATACGAGCCCTTGAGGACATATTTTCCTAATGAAGAAGTGATGCATATAGGTGAGTTGGAAGTGACCGAGGAACCAGGGTGGAAGCTTTTCTTTGATGGAGCGGCAAATGCAAAGGGAGTTGGAATAGGGGCAGTACTTATTTCTGAAATAGGACATCATTATCTTGTTACGGCTCGGCTGGGTTTCTATTGTACCAACAACATGGCTGAGTATGAGGCATGCATTTTGGGCCTACGGTTAGCCACAGATATGGATGTCCAGGACTTCTTGGTCTTGGGAGACTCGGACCTCTTGGTGCATCAGATTCAAGATGAATGGGAAACACGGGATTTAAAGCTTATACCGTATCGACAATGTTTGCATGATCTGAGCCACCGATTTCGATAAGTGGAGTTCAGACACATTCCAAGAGTTCACAATGAGGTTTCCGATGCTTTGGCCACTTTAGCATCGATGTTGCACCACCCAGACAAAATTCATGTTGACCCGTTGCATATTCAGGTTCGTGATCAGCATGCCTATTGCAACATGGTAGAGGAAGAAATGGATGGCAAGCCACGGTTCTATGATGTCAAGGAATACCTCCGGATGGGGACATACCCGGAGCAGGCCACCGGAGATCAAAAAAGAGCCATTCGGCGATTGGCAAATGGATTTTTCCTCAGTGGAGGAGTGCTGTACAAAAGAACCCCAGATTTGGGTTTGCTAAAATGTCTAGATGCTAGTGAAGCCACGACAGTGATGACAGAGGTACATGCTGGAGTTTGTAGGCCACATATGAGAGGATATGCATTGGCGAAGAAGATTGTCCGAGCTGGGTATTATTGGCTCACTATGGAGCGTGATTGTATCAGTTTTGTGCGAAAATGCCATCAGTGTCAGATACATGGAGATCTGATTCATTCTCCGCCGACTGAATTACATACAATGTCAGCGCCTTAGCCCTTTGTTGCATGGGGCATGGATTTCATTGGACCTATTGAGCCGGCAGCTGCCAACAGCCATAGGTTCATTCTTTTAACTATCGACTATTTCACCAAATGGGTTGAAGCTAGGACTTGTAAGTCCGTAACCAAGAAGGCGGTGGTAGATTTTGTTCATTCCCATATCATCTGTAGATTTAGGATCCCAAAGGTGATCATCACGGACAATGGTGCTAATCTTAACGGTAGTTTGATGAAAGAAGTATGTCAACAGTTCAAGATTATGCACTGTAATTCCACCCCGTATCGTCCCAAGGCGAATGGTGCGGTTGAGGCAGCCAACTAGAACATAAAGAAGATATTGAGGAAAATGGCAGAAGGGTCCAGGAAATGGCATGAAAAGCTACCATTTGCATTGTTGGGTTATCGCACTACTGTTCGTACTTCAGTAGGTGAAACTCCTTATTTGTTGGTATACGGAACTGAAGCAGTGATACCAGCAGAAGTTGAAATTCCGTCCCTCCGGATTGTCACTGAGGCTGGGATTGATGATGATAAATGGGTCAAAGCCCGATTGGAGCAGTTGAGCTTGCTCGATGAAAAGAGATTGGCAGCAGTATGTCATGGCCAATTGTATCAAAAAAGGATGGCAAGAGCATACAACAAGAAGGTGCGTCCCAGGAAATTTGAAGTGGGACAGTAGGTGCTGAAATGAATCCTGCCACATCAGGCCGAAGCAAAGGGCAAGTTCGCCCCAAATTGGCAAGGACCATTCATTGTGACCAGAGTGTTATCCAATGGCACTTTATGTCTGACGGATGTCGAGGGAAGATGTATCGACATGGCTATCAATTCAGACGTAGTCAAGAGATATGATGTATGATTTCCTTGATTGTAATTGTTTTTTGTTTATTTGTTTGTACTTGGCATTTATCTGAAAATGAAATGACGGAGGCAATTCTTTCTCCTATCCAAACACTTTAACCTTTGCTTCCCCCTTTGAGCCTTATTTATTCTTTCATACCCCATTTTTGGAATCATAAATGAAAATGAAAAATGAAAAAGAGGAGAAAAGAAAAGAAAGAAAGAAAAGAAAGAAAAATAATAACAAAAACAAAGGGGAAAGTCACATGAAAAAATAAAGGAATCAGTGAACTACGTTCGACCTGATTCCTTAAAGAGGATACGTAGACGCCTCATGGCTCAGTCAAGGTGTAATAAAAATAAAAAAAATCCCCCAAGCAAGAAAACTGTGGCAGAAGTTATATTTTAAAAATTTTGGGAAAAGTTTGATTCCAAGAGTTGTAATGTTTTACCCATTGAAGTTATTTCGAATTTTTGATATCCTTTTTTATCCCCGCACAAAAAAACCATGTTGATGTCCAAAAAAGACCTCCCGATCAGTATCCGATAGGTGCCAAGCCAGGCAAATGAAAGCCGAGAGTAACACACTGATCCCCGACCGAATCAGGGTTATGAGCTGAAGGAATTGATAGCCAAAAGAATCCCCTGTGGAAAGAATCTTATCGGTAACACTCCAATCCCCAGCAGAGAAAGAAAAATAAAATGGGAGAGTCTTATCGGTGAAAACTTTCACAGGCACCATAAGGCGACGAAAGCTAAGAGAAACAAAATGAGAAAGTCTTATGATGAAAACCTTCACAGGCACCATGAGGCGACAGGAGTTGAGAGATATGAGAGAGTCTTATTAGTGAAAACCCCTCGAAGGGCACTATGAGGCGACAAGATAGGAGTGGCGGAAAGAATCCGCATTCGGCAAAGATTGGGTACCTATTTATCCCCAGCAAAATGAGGACGTCAGAAAGACTGATTGATATAAATAGACTGGGTTGATTAATCCGTAATGCACGACATGATCGTTAGGATCGGTAATACCGTCCAGATAAGTCTTCTCTTTTCTTTTCCCCAGTATTTGTTCAGAAAGACTTCTTCTTTTCTATCTTTTTTAAGTCATTACTTTTTCTTCATTTAAAGACTTTTTCTCCAGCAGTTTGTTTTTTAGAGGGACTTTTCAAAGCTTACTACCAGTCGCCATAATGGTGCAAAGCAAAATGTGAATAAAACAGGCCAAGGATAAGGCGATAAAACGAAAAGAAGTTTGTTGCAAGAGCAAGTGGTGAATTGGTCTAGAATTTCATGGGAAGTATGGAGGAAAACAGAAAAACAACAAGTTGAGAAAATTGTGGACCAAATACCAAGAGGATCCCCAGCAGATCATCTAGTTGCAAGAGCATCCCCGACAGATTTTTGACCAAGCTCAAAGAGGGTCGGACAACACAAAGTGGGGAAGGAAGAAAAGGAAAAACCATCCCCTGCAGGAATATCGTCCCCAACAAATAATATCGTCCCCAACAAGTTTTGGGAACGTAGAGCAGGGAAAGGGGAAAAGGGAAAAACCATCCCCAGCAAGAGTGGCACGACCACTCAGCACGTTTTAAACTAACAAATTTTCTTTGATTTGAAATAGGGAAATGAAATGTTGTTGATGGCAGAAAGACATGCCACAAGGAAGATCAGCAAAACCGGGGTAGAAAATTTTCTGTCATTGTTGAAAATTTTCTCGGAGGAACGAGGAAATCAATTCAAGTTTTAAGGAAAAAGAAATATAACACAAGTTTGATGGAAGTTGAGGAGTCAGGAGCCCGCCTGTAGAATGGAGGTTGTTATATTTTAAGTTGAAATCGAAGTTAGGAGCCCGCCTGTAGAATGGAGGTTGTTATATTTTAAGTTGAAATCGAAGTCAGGAGCCCGCCTGTACATTGGAGGATGTTATTTTAAGTTGTAGTTAAAGTCAGGAGCTCGCCTGTAGAATGGAGGATGTTATTTTTAAGCTGAAGTTAGGAGCCCGCCTGTAGAATGGAGGTTGTTATATTTTAAGTTGAAATCGAAGTCAGGAGCCCGCCTGTAGAATCGAGGATGTTATTTTTAAGTTGTAGTTGAAGTCACGAGCCCGCCTATAGAATGGAGGATGTTATTTTAAAGTTGTAGTTGAAGTCAGGAGCCCACCTGTAGAATGGAAGATGTTAAATTTAAGTTGTAGTTGAAGTCAGGAGCCTACCTGTAGAATGGAGGATGTTATTTTTAAGTTGTAGTTGAAGTCAGGAGCCCGCCTGTAGAATGGAGGATGTTATTTTTAAATGTAGTTGAAGTCAGGAGCCCACCTGTAGAATGGAGGATGTTATTTTTAAGTTGTAGTTGAAGTCAGGAGCCCGCCTGTAGAATGGAGGATGATATTTTTAAGTTGTAGTTGAAGTCAGGAGCCCGCCTGTAGAATGCAGGATGTGATTTTTAAGTTGTAGTTGAAGTCAGGAGCCCGTCTGTAGAATGAAGGATGTTATTTTTAAGTTGCAGTTGGAGTCAGGAGCCCGCCTGGAGAATGGAGGTTGTTAAATTTTAAGTAAATGATTAAGTTAGGAGCCCGCCTGTAGAATGGAGGTTGTTATATTTTAAGTTGATGAAGCCAGGAGCCCGCCTGGAGAATGGAGGCTGCATTATCTTTTAAAGTCAAAGTTGGAGTCCGGAGCCCGCCTGTAGAACAGATGAATACATTTCAAGTGGAAGTCAGGAGCCCGCCTTCAGAATGGAGGTGTTATATTTTAAGTTGTGGTTGAAGTCAGGAGCCCACCTGTAAAATGGAGGATGTTTTATTTTTAAGTTGTGGTTGCAGTCAGGAGACCGCCTATAGAATGGAGGTGTTATTTTTAAGTTGTAGTTGAGGTCAGGAGCCTACCTGTAGAATGGAGGATGTTATTTTTAAGTTGTAGTTGAAGTCAGGCGCCCGCTTGTAGAATGGAGAATGTTATATTTTTAAGTCGTGGTTGCAGTCAGGAGACCACCTATAGAATATAGGATGTTATTTTTAAGTTGTAGTTGAAGTTAGGATCCCGCCTGTATAATGGAGGATGTTGTTTTTAAGTTTTAGTTGAAATCAGGAGCCCGCCTGTAGAATGGAGGATGTTATTTTTAAGTTGTAGTTGAAGTCAGGAGCCCACGTGTAAAATGGAGGATGTTATTTTTATGTTGTAGTTGAAGTCAGGAGCCCGCCTGTAGAATGGAGGATGTTATTTTTAAGTTGTAGTTGAAGTCAGGAGCCCGCCTGTAGAATGGAGGATGTTATTTTTAAGTTGTAGTTGAAGTCAGGAGCCCGCCTGTAGAATGGAGGTTGTTAAATTTTAAGTCAATGATGAAGTCAGGAGCCCGCCTGTAGAATGGTGGTTGTTATATTTTAAGTTGACGAAGCCAGGAGCCCGCCTGGAGAATGGAGGCTGCATTATCTTTTAAAGCCAAAGTTGGAGTCAGGAGCCCTCCTGTAGAACTGAGGAATACATTTCAAGTGGAAGTCAGGAGCCCGCCTGGAGAATGGAGGTGTTATATTTTTAAGTGCTGGTTGAAGTCAGGAGCCCGCCTGGAGAATGGAGGTATTTATATTCAAGTTATAGTTGAGGTCAGGAGCTCACTTGGAGAATGGAGGTTGTTAAATTTTAAGTCAATGATGAAGTCAGGAGCCCGCCTGTAGAATGGAGTTTGTTATATTTTAAGTTGATGAAGCAAGAGCCCTCCTGAAGAATGGAGGGTGCATTATCTTTTAAAGTCAAAGATGGAGTCAGGAGCCCGCCTGTATAACGGATGAATACATTTCAAGTGGAAGTCAGGAGCCCGCTTGGAGAATGGAGGTGTCATATTTTTAAGTTGTGGTTGAAGTCAGGAGCCCCCCTGGAGAATGGAGGTATTTATATTCAAGTTATAGTAGAGGTCAGGAGTCCGCCTGGAGAATGGAGGTTGTTATTTTAAGTTGACGAAGTCAAGAGCCCGCCTGGAGAAGGAGGTGTTATATTTTTAAGTTGTGGTTGCAGTCAGGAGACCGCCTGTAGAACGGAGGTTGTTATATTTGATGTTTTCACAGTCGGGAGCCCGCCCGTAGAACGGAGGTGTTACTTTTAAGTTGTTGCAGTCGTGAGCCCGCCCGTAGAACGGAGGTGTTACTTTTAAGTTGTTGCAGTCGGGAGCCCGCCCGTAGAACGGAGGTGTTACATTTGAGATTGTCGAAGTAGGGAGCCTGCCCGTAGAACGGAGGTATTAGTTTTTCAGTTGCCGCAGTCGGGAGCCTGCCCGTAGAACAGAGGTGTTACTTTTAAGTTGTTGCAGTCGGGAGCCCGCCCATAGAACAGAGGTGTTACTTTTCAGTTGTTGCATTTGGGAGCCCTCCCGTAGAACGGAGGTGTTACCTTTCAAGTTTGAAGATTGAAGTCGGGAGCCCGCCCGTATAACAGAAGAATACATTTCAAGTTGAATTCAGTAAAGCAGAGGATTACAGCAAGATCCCCAGCATAAATTCAAGTCCGGAAATCAAAAGAAAGGAACAATGGTCAGAAGAAGGCTGTTCAAGCTTCGAAAGGAAAAAGTTCGAAGAAGGAAATAAGCAGTTCATGTTCGGCAACCAAGAAAGGCCGACGATGTCAAGATAGAAATAAAGAAACATCAGAGGAAGCAAGCCAACAAGAAAACAAAGCGACAAGAGCAAGCCTGAAACTTTAGATAAGGTTTTGTAATTCATAGACTAGTTTAGTGTAGCTTCTTATTTTTCGTTTTAACCTGGTGTAATAAGGAGGTCAGTAAGCAGTAGCAGCAACAGCAACAACAGTAACAGCAAAATCGCAGTTTCCATGGTAGTCCCAGCTACCAAAACTTCCTGAACTACATGGACCTAATTCCATTTTAGCTAAGGATATGTAGGAAACCTTTTGAAGCAGAGGTTCGGTCAAATCTTTCAAAAATGCTTTACACGGAGTACTCAAACGGGCAAAAATCGCTTGTGTCCGCTCTCTTTGTCTTTGCACGAAAACTCTTCGTGTTTACGGGCAAAGAGGGGCAGCTGTGAGCACGTAATTTTTGCCTCACATGAATTATTCCCACAGAATCAAAACAAAAAATTGTTTGTTTTATTGTGTGCATTTTTGTGAATTTTTTCGTGATATTTTGGTAATTGCTTGCATTTGTATGTGCGTGATTATGTATGTTTAAATTAATGAAAATACAAAAATATATGTTGCATACACATTTAAGATTTAATTGTGTACTTAGGAATTAATTGAATCATGTTTTGTTTTTAAAAGAAAGAAAATCACAAAAATATCTATTTTTTGTTCTGTTTTTTATCATTTAAGCGTACCATTGTGTGATTTTATTTTTAATTAAATGTTTAGTCTTGTATGTTAATTGTGGTTAGGGGGTAATTAATATTTTGTACGGTTAATTTTGATTTTACAATTTAATTTAGGAACTTTGGTAATTAGGAATTAAAAAGGAAAAATAGAAAAAGAAAGTATTTGAAAAATCGGATTGGGCCAAAAGTTTAAACCAAAAATCAGGCCCAAAGCAATGCATGACCCAGTCCAATGCACCTGGTCTCTCAGAAGTCCAAACAACGTCGTTTAGGTGCCTCAAATCTGGGTCGTTGATCAAACAGATCTAACGGTCCAGTTCAGTCTCCAGGACCAACCAAACAACGCTGTATAGGCGTCACAAATCTGAGTCGTCCCTTCCCTTTGATCTGACGGTCCCTAAGTTCCCCCATAACCCGGTCCATTTTACCCGGGTCAACCCAGTCTCTTAATGAGACCAAACGACACCGTTTTATTAATGGTAAATTGATCCAGGCCGTTGATCTCAATTGATCAAACGACCAGGATTTAATTCCCTCCCCCGTATATAAGCCCAACCTCTCACCCCATGCCCCCTAAGCCAGACCCCCCCTCTTCATCGTCTCTCTCAGAGACGAACAGAGCCCCACCATCTACCACCGTGCTCCGCCCACCAGAAATCGCCTCATGGCGGTTCCGGTGGGCCAAATGACTCCATTTTTACACCCTTAACTCCTCTCATCCTCCCCGTTCCAACCATCCTAATAGCTAACCTCGAATCACCCAAACTAATTCTTTGAATCTTAAATCGAAGATCAGCCAGAAACCCTAGTTCGTCCAATGACCACCAAATCAACACCCGTTGACCCCTAGACCACCCTCATACCCAAACTACCACCAGTTTCCTTCAAATAAACCTAGGGTCTCTCGAATATCAAATCAAAACCAAGAACCCTAGCGCCGCCACAAGATCCCCTGGTGGCGGCGCCGAACCCAAACTACCCCAAAATCACACCAACTATCCCCTTGACCTCCCTCACCTCTAAAACACCGTTAGCCCGACTTGAATCATGCTGGAACCGTTCAAGTCCAAATCGAACCAGAAACCCTAAAAAGAGACCAAGTTCGAATTTATTCAGAAGGGAGAAATTGGGGTGTCAATCAACTTTAGTCTAGTGTGCTCAATCGAGAACACTCGATTAAAGTCCATTTTCACCCCAAAAAAGGGCTCAAGTCAGAGGTTCAAGTCGAGTCTGTCTGGTTTTCGATTTTCTGAGGTATTTTTCCTTTCCTTTTTGTTGCTATTTTTGTTGTAGTTATTTGTTTAGTTTAGTGGTAGTTCAATTTCCGTTTGTTACTGTTCTTCTACTCCAATAGACCTTTTATTTGGTCAAATTGTTTCTGCTCGTTGTTTAGTATATAATAGGTTGTGTAATCGATTCGATAAGTTTTGTCGATTGATTAGTTTCCTTATAACTCACTGTTTCTGTCAAAAGCCACTCGAATCACCTGGGGTCTTTTCCGGATTGTTTGTCGATAATTGTTGTACAATATGGCTTGTATAGTCGATTGAATACATGTCGTCAATTAGTTTTTCAGGTTTGAATGATAGAATAGCATGACTAAAGTGTATATTTTTCTCACAGTAGTTTATCCGTTTTGCTTCCTTCTATGTTAATTTTGTGTTTTAAGCCTGATAATTGCTTGAACGTCTAGTTGATATTCAGTTTTACTCGCATTATCAGTTCCTTTTGTTTGGTGCCAGGTCTGCTTGAATTTGATTATCTGCCTTGAAGCATTGTTTGAATAGGATTGAGAATTGGTTATAGCTGGTAATTTAGCAGTTAATAATCAGTGACAGTTATAACTTAAGAAGGCTTGGCATCAGATTAGAATCAGGGCAATAACAATAAGATTCAGGGGTATTTTAGGAATAGAAAATGTTAGGAAATCTGTTTAATAATAGTAGTATAATAGTGGGGAATTAAGTGCTATTAAGTTAATAAGCTAATGGGGAACAAGAGGGAATTGTGGTTGAAAATAAGGAAAACATTATGTAGTGGGTTTCTTTTAAAAAGAAAAGGTAGGCTGGTTTTAAGGGGCAGGTCTGTTTGGGTTAATATAAATAGAAGAAGTTGGGACAGGGTGAGGGGTCTGATTTTAGATCCTTAAAAATCAATTTTGATAGATAAAAACAGTTTGAAGTTCCTAAGTCAGTCCATAATCAGTCTTAGATCAGTTTTCTGGAAAAAAAATACATAAACACCTTGAAAAGCTACGGTTCCATTGGTTCCTAGATAAGATGGGGTCCTAGACACTGATTCCTACTCCTTGTTGATTGTTGAACCTATTTTTTGAAGTCTACGGGTGCTGCTTCTGAGTCTATTCGAACTCAGTTGAGTCTATTTGGGTATTGTTTGTTGCTGTGGAGTTTTACAAATCGATTTGGCCTTTGGTTTGAGTATATTTCTGGTTTGGAAGTGGTGTTGCTGTGCTGGTTATTTTGAAACTGGGTTTTGTTTATTCTGAAATCCAAGTTGTTGTTGATGTTGTCTGCTACTGATCTACTGATATTCACCTTCTTCTTCTGTTCTATTACCAGGTACACTTTCGAATCACTGTGATGTAGCTGCTAAAAGTGAAAAGAAATGCTCAAGTAGTCGAGTACTTAAGTTGTATCTGTAGTTTACTAGTCCAATGCTAGGTAGTTGTAAGTCTATCTTTGTAATTCAATGAAGAATGTGGACTGTGGAATTTATACTTGACTAAGAACTGTTTTCTTTTGTTCGTAAACTGCAATTTATAAGTTATTAGTAGTTTCAAATGCATGATAGTTAGAATTCTGTCTCGTTTTAAATAAGTGTATTGAGTTGTTGGAATTAAACAAGTTTAGGTAATCACAGTTGGAGCCGGCATTAGTCTGAAACAGTAGGTTAATCGTGAATATGTAGCTAAGGCATGAATTTGAACTAATTTTGTAAATTAGGCATTATGGTTTGGTTTAGGCAGTCTTTATTTGTTTAAAAGGGGGCTTGGTTGGTTCAAGAAGGTAAGTGTCGGATAGGTCTAGTTCTGCCAATTTTAGGCGGAAATAAAAATGGTTAGTAATTTCATAGAATCCGTAGGCCCACTATATTTGAATTTAGGATCGTAGTACTAATCGTTAAAGTCATTAATCCAATAAGCATGAGTTGAGTTCAAGCAAGATGAGTTAATGATTAAGTTTAACAAACTTTCGCAAGCATTAGTAATCAAGGTTGATTTTGATTTCAATTAGTTGTAAATAAATAATTCCAACGGTTCAATTCATCTGACAATGTGGGTTATTTAGTTAAAGGATAATTAGTTTATTTTGATAATATTATTTAATTTAAATTTTAGTAACATTGACTTATAGAATAAGGCATGAAATACTCTCCCTTTGCGCAAGTTCGATTTTTAATTTTTCGTTAGCATTTGTCCTAAGCTAGTAACTAATAAATGACGGTCTTTTTAAGCATGTAATTAGTTAGGACCTTTTATTTATTACTAAAGACGGAAAAATAAAAATAATGTAGTCACTTTAGGATCGTCCTTTTAAAATAAATGAGACGAGCCTCGCCAAATAATACATAAATTGCGGGGCCCTCTATATGCGTTTTTACTTAGACTTCGGGACGGACCGTTTAGCAAAATTTTACGGCCTTACCCAAAAATAATGATGCGCTAGTCGCTTTAGGCGCGCCTTTAATAATTTACTTTCTTAAACTTTGATGCATATTTATGTGACCCAAATCCAAATCTCAACAGAGTCGAAATGTGTCGATAACAACGGGTACATTGATGTGACGTGGTTTGAGATACGTTTTCACAACGTTGCAATTCTTATAAAAAAATAATAATAAAAGCGGTTAAAAGTTAAAATTTGAACATAATTTCATAATTGTTAAAATCAGATAAATAAGCCAAATACGACAGTTGAGCGACCGTGCTAGAACCACGGAACTCGGGAATGCGTAATACCTTCTCCCGGGTTAACAGAATTCCTTATCCGAATTTCTGATTCGCGGACTGTTAAATAAAGTCAAACCTTTCCTCGAATCGTGATTCAACCGGAGACTTGGGACACCATAAATCTCCCAAGTGGAGACTCTGAATCTCTTAATAAATGAATCTCGTTTCGATTGTCATTTAATTGGAAAAACTCCCTTTACTACGCCCTTCGCAGGGTGCGGTAGCGCCAAAAGGAGGTGTGACGCCACTTGACTCAAGTGCCCATTTTCACTGGAATATGAAACCTTTGACATGAAATTGTTAGTTAGTTCACAAGCTATTACCATTAAATAACTATATAAATTTATTTCTTTTTGTGAGATTTCTCTATGCACGATCAAAATTTCAATCTTTCTTTCTAATTCTTCTTTTATTCTCTCTTTTGCATATGTTCTTGGGGCAAATTCGGAGTCTTAATGTAAGACTCTCCCATACTAGCGCATGAAATCATTACCACAGAGTCTTACACTACATTGGACATCTAGAAGAAGAACAAGCGAAAAGCTCGGGGTCGTCTATGACGACCTTCGTATTTTATATTTAGTCTGTTTGAATTTTGATTTGATCTAGTTATTTGTGTTTGTTTCAGTTTGTTTTTTCACTTAACAGGTGGTCCGTGATTTAATTTTTAACTTCCGCATTTAGTATTCTCATATAGTTAATATATAATACTGACCTTAAAGAATGCTTGGAAAATCAGTCAAGTTTTAGTTTTCCACCATATAAGTATTTTCATTCTTAAAAGAAACGTGTTTTCTAAATTGGTCTTGACAGACCTCTCTTTTAAAAAGCCATAACTATAATAATTTGGCCATTAATAACTTCTGGATTTGAACGAAAAATAATTTTCCAAAGTTATGAACATTGCCTATTAGTATTTATTAGTATTTCAAAGTTGATTTATGTACTTTTCAATTTACATGTCAAATGATATTTTTTAGTCTTATAATTACTAACCTAAGTTTGGCCGGTTAATCATTTTTATTGGATCTTAAAATGTGCCTTACCCCTTCCTTTTGAGATAATTAAAACCCTTACCCATAATCTTAAGGTTAAGCAGACCATATAATAGAGTTAACTTTAAGCACTATTTAGCTAAAATTGGTGTCCTAATTCACTGTTAAAATAATTAGGTTGCGACTCTCTTTAATTAATTAAACCTTCAGAATTACCAATATGTTATACTCTAGTTTGACCCGTGTTAAAATGGGGTATAACAGCTATCACGACCGGGGTTGGGGTCATGACAAGTTGGTATTAGATCCTAGGTTACATAGGTCTCACGAGTCATGAGCCGGTTTAGTAGAGTCTCGTATATCGGTACGGAGGCGTCTGTTTTATCCTCGAGAGGCTACAAAATCTTTATGAAAAATTCATATTCTTGAAAATCTTATCATGCGACCTTGTTGATCTGAGAACTAAACTTCTGTTATCCTATTATCTCATAGATGGCGAGGACTCGCGCTACCGGACGAGGTGGACGACCACCAGTGCCACCCACTGAGGCCACCAGAGGTCGTGGACACGGTAGTGGACGTGGAAGAGGTAGAGTAGCGAGGGCAACACCTGTCGACCTACCAACTGCCCCAGCTCCGGATCAGACTCCAGCAGCAGTACTAGTTCAGCACCATCAGTGTCTATCGTGATTCCGGGTCTATAGGAGACCTTGGCGCAGATCTTGACAGTTTGAACTGGCCTAGCTCAAGCAGATCCAGCCACCACAGCAGCAACTATTTCATAGGCCGGAGAAGGCGATCAGATCCCCGTTGTTCGCATACATGAGCAGGTAGTACAGGGATTGCAGACACCGGGGTCAGTCCAGCTCAGCCAGTTGTACCAGCTCAGGAGTTCGTAGTGCCAGTTATGCCAGATGATGAGCAATATGGTCTTGAGAGGTTTGGTAGGATCCAGCCTATGTCATTCAGTGGTGTTGAGGGAGAGCATGCCCAAGGTTTTCTTGACAAGTGTCAGCGGATGCTCCGCACAATATGGATTCTTGAGACTAGCGTTGTGGCATTTACCACCTTTCTATTTACTGGGGTTGCCTTCACTTGGTGGGAGGCATATAAGAGGCATAGGCCAGTTGGTGCAGCGCCCCTTAGTTGGCAAAGGTTCTCCACTCTCTTCTTGGAGATGTATGTACCGCAGTCCCGCAGGAAGGAGTTGCGTAGGCAGTTTGAGTGGCTAAAGCAGGGAGATATGACTGTGTCTCAATATGAGGCGAGGTATTCTGAGTTGGCTCGTCATGCCATTTAGATGGTTCCGACCGATCGTGAGAGGATCAGGAGATTTGTTGATGGCCTTAACTACCATCTTTGTATCTTGATGACTAGAGAGAGAGAGTATTGGGTGTCTCCTTTGAGGAGGTGGTTGATATCTTTCGTGAGATTGAGACGGCTCACCGGCAAGATAGAGAAGAGAGGGAGGACAAGAGGCCTCGAGGTTCTGGCAGTTTCAGTGGTGCTCCTTCGAGGGGCCAGTTCCAACATGGTAGGGGTTGTTCTTTCAGGCCTGCTCAGTCGGCCCGTCCAAAATATTGTGGGGCATCTTCAGGCCGTGGTTATCAGGGGTCTCAACAGGGCCAGTCATCACTCAGCACCCTACCAGCACAGATTTTATCTCGTGCCCCATCAGTCTAGGGTTCTTTCATGGCAGGTCCTTCTACTTGTCATTATGGTGCCACGGGTACCCTTCAGTCCCCATCTCCATCACCGGGTAGTTGTTATGAGTGCAGAGAGTTTTGGCATATGAGGAGGCAGTGTCCTCGACTTCGTGATGGTCAATATCAATAGAGGGGTCAGCCCTCGATTTCTGCTCCAGTTACTTCACCACCCACCCAGCCAGCTAGAGGTGGAGGTCAAACAGCCGAGGGTCGCCCCAGAGGGGGAGGTCGATCAGGCGGTGGCCAGGCCCATTTCTATGCTATCCCAGGCAGGACAGATGCCATTGCTTCAGATGCTGTCATTACAGGTATTGTTTCAATCTGCCACGGAGATGCATCTGTATTATTTGATCCCGGTTCCACCTATTTATATGGGTCTTCATATTTTGCTCGTTATTTGGGTACACCTCAGGAGTCTCTTTCTTTACCTATTCATGTGTCTATCCTGGTAGGCGATACTGTTGTTATAGACCATGTGTACTGGTCATGTGTTGAGATTATTGGGGATTTGGAGACCCGAGTTGATCTATTGCTATTGAGCATGGTGGACTTTGATGTTATTTTGGGCATGGATTGGCTATCTCCTTATCATGCTATTCTAGACTGTCATGCTAAAACAGTCACTTTGGCTATGCCGGGTGTATCGAGGATCGAGTGGCGTGGTGTGACTGATTATGTTCCTAGTAGAGTGATTTCTTTCTTGAAATCCCAGCGTATGGTTGGGAAGCGTTGTCTGTCATATATAGATGTTGGAGCTGAGACTCCTAGTATTGATTCTGTTCCAATTGTGAGGGATTTTCCCGATATTTTTCCTGCAGATGTGCCGGGCATGCCACCGGACAGGGATATCAATTTTGGTATTGACCTGGTGCCGGACACTCAGCCCATTTCCAGTCCGCCATATTGTATGGCACCAATAGAGTTGAAAGATTTGAAAGAGCAGCTTCAAGATCTCCTAGATAAGGGGTTCATTCGGCCTAGTATGTCACCGTGGGGTGCGCCGGTTCTGTTTGTGAAGAAAAAGGATGGCAGACTGAGAATGTGCATTGATTACATGCAATTGAATAAGGTAACAATTAAGAACAAGTATCCCCTGCCTCGCATTGACGATTATTTTGACCAGCTTCAGGGAGCGAGGGTGTTCTCTAAGATTGATCTCCATTCGGGCTATCACTAGTTGAAGATCAAGGATTCAGATATTCCTAAGACTACTTTCAGGACTAGATATGGTCACTATAATTTTCTTGTCACGTGTTTCGAACTGAACAATGCCCCATCAGCATTCATGAATTTGATGAATAATGTATTTCGGCCTTATTTGGATTCATTTGTTATTGTATTCACTGATAATATTCTAGTGTACTCGCGTAGCCAGGAGGAGCACGCAGAGCATTTACGAGTAGTATTGCAGATATTGAGGGAGGAGAAGCTTTATGCAAAGCTCTCCAAGTTTGAGTTTTGGATCGGTTCAGTAGCTTTTTTCGGACACGTGGTGTCTAGCGAGGGTATTCAGGTTGATCCAAAGAAGATAGAGGCGGTGCAGAATTGGCCTAGACCGTCCTTAGCCATAAAGATTTGTAGCTTTCTTGGGTTGGAAACCTATTATCGCCGGTTTGTTTAGGGATTTTCATCCATTTCATCGCCCATGACCAAGTTGACTCAGAAGGGTGCTCCATTTGTATGGTCGGACGAATGCGAGGAGAGCTTTCAAAAGCTCTAGACAGCTTTGACCACAGCTTCAGTGATGCTTCGAGAGTTGGGATTGGTTGTGTGTTGATGCAGGAGGGTAGAGTTATTGCTTATGCTTCTCGTCAAATGAAGCCCCATAAGAAGAACTACCCTATTCATGATTTGGACTTGGCTGCTATAGTTAATGTATTGAATATTTAGAGGCACTACTTGTATGGCGTATCTTGTGAGGTATTCATTGATCATCATAGTCTTCAGCATTTGTTCAAGCAAAATGATCATAATTTGAGGCAGCGGAGGTGGCTGAGTTGCTTAAGGATTATGATATTACTATTCTGTATCATCCGGGAAAGGCCAATGTAGTGGTCGATGCTTTGAGCTGAAAGGCAGTGAGTATAGAGAGTTTGGCATATATTCCGATTGGGGATAGGCCCCTTGCAGTTGATGTTCAGGCCTTAGCCAATCGATTTTTGAGATTATATATTTTGGTGCCTAGTCGGGTGTTGGCTTGTGTGGTTTCTCGGTCTTCCTTATATGATCGCATCAGAGAGTACTAATATGATGATCCGCATTTGCTTGTCCTTAAGGATAAGGTTCAATATGATGATGATGTGACCATCGGTGATGATTTTATGTTGAGGATGCAGGGCCGGATCTGTGTGCCCAATATGGATGGGCTTAGAGAGTTTATTATAGAGGAGGCCCATAGCTTGCAGTATTCTATTCGTCTGGGTGTCGTGAAGATGTATCAGGATTTGAGGCAGCACTATTGGTGGAGAAGGATGAAGAAAGATATTGTGGGATTTGTAGCTTGGTGTCTCAATTATCAGCAGGTGAAATATGAGCATCAAAGACCGGGTGTCTTGCTTCAGCAGATGGTTATTCCCGAGTGGAAGTGGGAGAGAGTCACTATGGATTTTGTGAGTGGTCTTCCTCGTACTTTGAAGAAGTTCGATGCTATTTGGGTGATTGTGGATCGGCTAACCATGTCCGCGCACTTCATTTCGGTGTGTACTACCTATTCTTCGGAGGCGGCTGGCAGGGATCTTTATCCGAGAGATTGAGTGGATGCATGGTGTTCCAGTTTCAATTATCTCTGACAGAGGCACTCAGTTTACTTCCCAGTTTTGGATTACTTTTGAGCGAGAGTTTGGTACATAGGTGGAGTTGAGCATAACATTTCATCCTCAGACGGACGGGCAGTCCGAGCGTACAATTTATATATTGGAGGACAAGTTATGTGCCTGTGTTATTGATTTAAGAGGTTCTTGGGATGAGTTTTTACCGCTTGTAGACTGTGCCTACAACAACAGCAAGCAGCCGAGTATTCAGATGGCACTGTATGGGGCTTTGTATGGGAGGCGGTGTAGATCTCCAGTTTGTTGGTTCGAGCCTGGCGAGGCTAGGCTATTGGGGACGGATTTGGTTCAGGATGCCTTAACGAAGGTGAAGATTCCGGAGAGACTTCGTACAGCGCAGTTGCGTCAGAAGAGTTATGCGGACCGGAAGGTTCGAGATATGTCCTACATGGTTGGTGAGAAAGTCTTGCTGAAGGTTTCGCCCACGAAGGGTGTTATGAGATTCGCAAATAAAGGGAAGTAGAGTCCGCGGTTCATTGGGCCTTTTGAGTTACTTAGGAGGATGGGGAGGTGGCTTATATGCTTGCTTTGCCACACGGATTGTCGGGCGTGCATCCGGTATTTCATGTTTCTATGCTCCGGAAGTATGTTGGTGACCCGTCTTATGTTTGGACTTCAGCACGGTTCAGTTGGATGATGATTTGACCTATGATGTGGAGCAAGTGGCTATTTTAGGTCGTCATGTTCGAAAATTGAGATCAAATGATATATCTTCGGCGAAAATGTAGTGGAGAGGTCGGCCCACGGAGGAGGCTATCTGGGAGATCGAGCGGGAGATGCGGAGCAAATATCCTCACCTATTTGAGGCTTCAGGTACATTTCTTGACTCGTTCGAGGACGAATGTTTGTTTAAGTTGGGGAGGATGTGACGACGAGGCTAGTCGTCTCATGAGCTACTGCTCCATTTTCCCCATTTCTGCTTCTTTATGCTTCGTTATCCGTGTCTTATGTGGCTGAGTTGGTTTGGTTTGCGTTGGAGTGGTTTTGATAAGAAATGAGACACTTAGTCTCTTTTAAGAAGGCTTAAGTTGGAAAAGTCAACTGGATGTTGACTTATGAGTTAGAGGGCTCGGATGTGAGTCTCAATAGTTCGGTTCGCTTCGGGAGGTGATTTGTGACTTAGCAGTGTGATCGGAAGTGGTTTTGGAGGTTCGGTGTAGAATTAGGCTTGAATTGGCGAAGTTAGTATTCTAGCGATTTTCGGTTGGTAGGTGAGATTTTTATCCGAGGGTCAGAATGGAATTCCGAGAGTTGTTCTAGCTTCGTTATGTGATATGGGATATGTGTGCAAAATTTCAGGTCATTCGGAAGTGATTTGGTTGGGCTTTTGATCAAATGTGTGTTTCTGAAGTTTTAGAAGAACTTAGACTTGAATTCAATGTGAATTGACGGTTTTTGTGTTGTTTGAGGTGTTTTTATGATTGGAACGAGTTTGAATGATGTGTTGGTACTTTTGGTTGAGGTCTTGCAGGCCTCGAGGTGATTTTGGATGGCTAACGGGAAGTTTTGAGACTTAAGGAACTGCAGAAAATTGCTACAGCAGTGCAGGTGGAATTTGGCCTTCGCGATAGCGAACCTGGGGCTGCGATCGCATAGAAGGATTTTGGGCAGGCCAATTAATGCTCTTCGCGTTCGCAGCTATAGGGTCGTATTCGCATAGTTCTGGGAAAACAAACATCGCGTTGCAAGGATGGAATCGCGATAGCATAATTCATTTTGAGGTCTGGGAAAATTTGCTCTCCGCGATCGCGAGCCTTGGGCTGCGATCGCATAGAAGGAAGTCAGAAGCTGGGCAAAAGGTTTCTAAACATTTCAGCCGCGAGCTTAAGTCATTTTTCTATCATTGTTGAGTATTTTGAGAGCTCTTTGGGAGAAATTGAAGAGGATTGATTGGAGGTAAGTTTTATGAACCAAAAATGTGATTATATTGTAAAATTATCCTAGGATTTCATGGAAATTTAGCTAAAAAGAGAAGAACTAGGTCTTGGGATTTTGAAATTTTAAATTGGTATTTGAGGGGCCATTTGAGATCAGATTTGAGAACTTTTGATATGTATGGACTCGTGGCGAGATAAGGAACCCGTTGATGTGAAAATTTCTGAGTTTCGAGAAGTGGACCCGGGGCTCGAGTTTTGCCAATTTCGGGATTTTTGATGTTTTTCGATTGTTTTCTCTTGGGTTATGTTCCCTTTGCCTATTGTAACGTATTCATTCTTGCTTTGGTCAGATTCGACACACGAGGAGGCCTATTTGAGAGTCAAGGGCATAGCGAGCTAGAGCTTTTGCCGGCTTGAGGTGAGTAATGATTGTAAATAATATCTTGAGGGGTTGAAAACCCGGATTTGCACAACGTAGTGCTATACTAAGTTGAGACACATGCTGTGTGATGAGCGTGGGGTCCATTACTACTGGGGATTATGACCGGGTCCATCCCGATTGATGATTTTATAGCGTTTTTGACTGAGGCTTGTTATTTATAATTATGATTTGGGCTAGTTGCCATGTTTGGGGCCTTTCTGCCGACCTGTAGAACCTTTAGGGGAATTTTGACTGATTATCCTCTCTTTACGTGTTAAAAATCATATCCTAAGTCATGTTTTCTACTTGCTTATACAATATGAACCTTTTTTTATCAATGCTAATCCTAAATGAGAGAAATATGTGGACTGAGATCCCTACTTCATATTATTGTGCCCGAAAGGCTATGAGAATAATGACAGAGAGGGGTTGAGAACCCAACACTAAGGATGCTATATATGTTATGGATCAAGTTGCACACCGCAACAAGTGCGTATATGGATCGGGTTGCACGCCGCAGCTAATGTATATGTGGATCGGGTTGCGCGCCGCAGCAGTATACCGCTTGGGCTGTAGGAGCCCCTCCCGTAGTCTGCACACCCCTAGTGAGTGCAGTCGACTACTTATATGGATCGGGCTATGCGCCACAGTGATGTATGGATCAGGCTGCACGCCGCAGCAGTTATTTTGATTTCGGTCATTGTGAAAGGGTATATGGAGTGAGTGCTGAGGATAAATAATAATTAATGAATTGTAAGCTCGAGGAGCGGGTTTATACTTGATAAATACCTGATAAGCTACCTGTTTACCTGATTTAAAGAGATTTCACTTGGTTTCTTTATTATTTTGCTGCTTTAAGTTATTTTTACTGCTTTGATATAGAACTGGTTAGTCCCTTTATGTGTTTTCATATCGTCAGCCATTATTTATGATTATTACTCACTAGTTCGGAGTACTCACATTACTCCTGCACCTTGCGTGCAGATCCAGGTGTTCCCGAGGCGTAGTGGGAGTTTTCTTGATGATCGTCATCCACCGGAGTCATCGAGGTAGCTGCATGGAGTCCCATACCCGATTTCTCTCTCTACCTTTTACTTTTTAGTATTTTAGACTATCTCTATATTAGGCTGTTGAAATCTTACAATAGAAGCTCTTGACTTGTGACACCTGATCGGTGGGCTATTGTAGAGATATTATTATTATGGTTTCCGCGCACTTTATCTACTATTTCAGACTTCTGTTATGTCGAATTGGTATTTAAACTCTGTTAATTGGTAATGAACTCTATGAAAAGGGGTTGTGAGTGTTAATTGGCCGGCTTGAGGTGAGTAATCATTGTAAATGATATCTTGAGGGTTTGAAACCCCGGATTTGCACAACGTAGTGCTATACTGAGTTGAGACACATGATGTGTGATGAGCGTGGGGTCCATTACTACTAGGGATTATGACCTAGTCCATCCCGATTGATGATTTTATCGTGTTTTTGACTGTGGCTTGTTATTTATAATTATGATTTGGGCTAGTTGCCATGCTTGGGGCATTGTGCTGGCCTGTAGAACCCTTAGGGGCATTTTGACTGATTATCCTCACTTTACTTGTTAAAAATCAATCCTCAGTCATGTTTTCTACTTTCTTATACAATATGAACTTTTTTTTATCAAAGCTAATCCTAAATGAGAGAAATATGTGGACTGAGATCCCTACTTTATATTATTGTGCCCGAGAGGCTGTGAGAATAATGACTGAGAGGGGTTGAGAACCCAACACTAAGGATGCTATATATGTTATGGATCAAGCTGCACACCGCAACAAGTGCGTATATGGATCGGGTTGCACGCTGCAGCTAATGTATATGTGGATCGGGTTGTGCGCCGAAGAAATATACTGCTTGGACTGTAGGATCCCCTCCCGGAGGCTGCACACCCCTAGTGAGTGCAGTCGACTACTTATATGGATCGGGTTGTGCGCCACAGCGATGTACTGATCAAGCTGCACGCCGCAACGGTTATTTTGATTTCGGTTATTGTGAAAGGGTATATGGAGTGAGTGTTGAGGATAAATAATAATTAATGAATTGTAAGCTCGAGGAGCGGGTTTATACTTGATAAATACCTGATAAGCTACCTGTTTACCTGATTTAAAGAGATTTCACCTAGTTTCTTCATTATTTTGCTGCTTTAAGTTATTTTGACTGCTTTGATATAGAACTGCTTAGTCCGTTTATGTGTTTTCATACTGTCAGCCATTATTTATGAATATTACTCACTAGGTCGGAGTACTCACATTACTCCTGCACCTTGCATGCAGATCCAGGTGTTGCCGAGGCGTAGTGGGAGTTTTCTTGATGATCGTCATCCACCGGAGTCATTGAGGTAGCTGCATGGCGTCTGCAGACCCGATTTCTCCCTCTACCTTTTAGTTTTCAGTATTTTAGACTATCTCTATATTAGGCTGTTGAAATCTTATAATAGGGGCTCTTGAGTTATGACACCTGATCGGTGGGCTATTGTAGAGATATTATTATTATTGTTTCCGTGCACTTTATCTACTATTTTGGACTTCTGTTATGTCAAATTGGTATTTAAACTCTGTTAAATGGTAATGAACTCTATGAAAAGGGGTTGTGAGTGTTAATTGGCCGGGTTTGCCTAGCATTGTGTTGGGCACCATCACGACCGGGGTTGGGGCTGTGACAAGTTGGTATCAGAGCGTATGTTACATAGGTCTCGCGAGTCATAAGCCGGTTTAGTAGAGTCTCGCAAATCGGTACGGAGACGTCTGTACTTATCCTCGAGAGCCTGCAGAACCTTAGGAAAAATTCATATTTTCTAAATTCTTATCATGCGACCTTGTTGATCCGAGAACTAATCTGTTATCCTATTCTGTCATAGATGGCAAGGACTCGCGCTATCAGACGAGGTGGATGACCACCAGTGCCACCCAATGAGGCCACCAGAGGCCATGGACGCGATTATGGAAGGGCAGCACCTATTGACGCACTAGCTGCCCCAGCTACGGATCAGACTCCAGCAGCAGTACCAGTCTAGCCACCAGCAGTGCCCATCGTGATTCCGGGTCTACAGGAGAACTTGGCGCAGATATTGACAGTTTGCACTGGCCTGGCTCAGGCAGTTTAACCACCACAACAGCAGCTACTTCACAGGCAGGGGGAAGCAATCAGACCCCTGTTGCTCGCACACCCGAGAAGGTAGTACATGGATTGCAGACACCGGGGGCACCTCCAGCTCAGCCGGTTGTACCATTACAGAAGTTTGTAGTGCCAGCTATGCCAGATGATGAGCATCGTCGTATTGAGAGGTTTGGTAGGCTCTAGCCTCCGTCATTCAATGGTTCTGAGGGAGAGGATGCCTAGGGTTTTCTTGACAAGTGTCAGCGGATGCTCCGTACAATAAGGATTCTTGAGACTAGCGGTGTGGCATTTACCACCTTTCAGTTTACTAGGGTTGCCTTCACTTGGTGGGAGGCGTAGGCCGGTTGGTGCAGCGCCCCTTACTTGGCAGGAGTTCTCCACTCTCTTCTTGGAGAAGTATGTACTGCAGTCCCGCATGCAGGAGCTACGTAGTCAGTTTGAGTGGCTAAATAGGGAGATATGACTGTATCTCAATATGAGGCGAGGTATTTTGAGTTGGCTCGTCATGCCGTTTGGATGGTTCCGATCGATCGTAAGAGGATCAGGAGATTTGTTGATGGGCTTAACTACCATCTCTATATCTTGATGACTAGAGAGAGAGTATTGGGTGTCTCCTTTGAGGAGGTGGTTGATATCGTTCGTGTGATTGAGGTGGCTCGCCAGCAAGATAGAGAGGAGAGGGTGGCCAAGAGGCCTCGAGGTTCTGGCAGTTTCAGTGGTGCTCCTTCGAGGGGCCAGTTCTAGCATGGTAGGGGTCGTTCTTTCAGGACTGCTCAGTCGGCCCGTCCAGAGTATCATGGGGCATCTTCAGGCCGTGGTTATCAGGGGTCTCAGCAAGGCCAGTCATCACTCAGTGCCCTACCAGCACAGAGTTTATCTCGTACCCCATTAGTCCAGGATTCTTTCGTGGCAGGTCCTTACACTGGTCATTCTGGTGTCAGGGGTTCCCTTCAGTCCCCAACTCCAGCACCGGGTAGTTGTTATGAGTGCGGAGAGTTTGGGTATATGAGGAGGCAGTGTCCTCGACTTCGTGATGGTCAGTATCAGCAGAGGAGCAGCCCTCGACTTGTGCTCCAGTTACTTCACCACCCGCCCAACTAGCAAGGGGTGGAGGTCAGGCAGCCAGGGGTCGCCCCAGAGGGGGAGGTCGATCAGGCGGTGGCCAGGCCCGTTTCTACGCTATCCTAGGCTGGACAGATGCAATTACTTCAGATGTTGTCATTACAGGTATTGTTTCAGTCTACCACAGAGATGCCTCTGTATTATTTGATCCCGGATCCACCCATTCATATGTGTCTTCATATTTTGCTTGTTATTTGGGTATGCCCCAAGAGTCTCTTTCTTTACCTGTTCATGTGTCTACCCTAGTGGACGATACTATTATTGTGGACCGTGTGTACCGGTCATGTGTTGTGATTTTTGGGGGTCTAGAGACCTGAGTTGATCTACTGCTTTTGAGCATGGTGGACTATGATGTTATTTTGGGCATGGATTGGCTATCTCCATGTCATGCTATTCTAGACTGTCATGTTAAAACAGTCACTTTGGCTATGCCTGGTGTACCGAGGATCGAGTGGCATGGTGTGACTGATTATGTTCCTAGTAGAGTGATTTCTTTCTTGAAAACCCAACGTATGGTTGGGAAGGGTTGTTTTTCATATCTAGCTTTCGAGCAGGATGTTGGATTTTAGACTCCTAGTATTGATTCTGTTCCAGTTGTGAGGGATTTTCCCGATATTTTTCCTGCAGACCTGCCGGGCATGCCACCAGACAGGGATATTCATTTTGGTATTGACCTGGTGCCGGGCACTCATCCTATTTCCATTCTGATATATCGTATGGCACCAATAGAGTTGAAAGAGTTGAAAGAGCAGCTTCAGGAACTCCTAGATAAGGGGTTCATTCAGCCTAGTGTGTCACCGTGGGGTACGTCGGTTCTATTTGTGAAGAAAAAGGATGGCACAATGAGAATGTGCGTTGATTACAGGCAATTGAACAAGGTAACAATTAAGAACAAGTATCCCTGCCTCGCATTGATGATTTATTTGAGCAGCTTCAGGGAGTGAGGGTGTTCTCTAAGATTGATCTCTATTCGGGCTATCACCAATTGAAGATCAAGGATTCAAATATTCCTAAGATTACTTTAAGGACTAGATATGGTTACTTTGAGTTTCTTGTCATGTCTTTCGGGTGGATCAATGCCTCAGCAATGTTCATGCATTTGATGAAAAATGTATTTCGGCCTTATCTGGATTCATTCGTTATTGTATCCACTGATAATATTCTGGTGTACTCGCATTGCCAGGCGGAGCACGTGGAGCATTTGCGAGTAGTATTGTAGAGATTGAGGGAGGAGAAACTTTATGCAAAGTTCTCCAAGTGTGAGTTTTGGCTTGGTTCAATGGCTTTCTTGGGACATGTGGTGTCCAGCGAGGGTATTCAGGTTGATCCAAAGAAGATAGAGGCGGTGCAGAGTTGGCATAGACCATCCTCAGCCATAGAGATTCGTAGCTTTCTTGGGTTGGAAGGCTATTATCGACGGTTTGTTCAGGGATTTTCATCCATTACATCGCCCTGGACCAAGTTGACTCAGAAGGGTGCTCCATTTGTATGGTTGGACGAATGCGAGGAAAGCTTTCAGAAGCTTAAGACAGCTTTGACCACAGCTCTAGTGTTGGTTTTTCCATCAGCTTCAGGTTCATATACCGTATATTGTGATGCTTCGAGAGTCGGGATTGGTTGTGTGTTGATGCAGGAGGGCAGAGTTATTGCTTATGCTTCTCGTCAGTTGAAGCCCCATGAGAAGAACTACAATGTTCATAATTTGGAGTTGGCTGCTATAGTTCATGCATTGAATATTTGGAGGCACTACTTGTATGGCATATCTTGTGAGGTATTCACCGATCATCGCAGTCTTCAGCATTTGTTCAAGCAGAAGAATCTTAATTTGAGGCAGCGGAGGTGGCTATAGTTGCTTAAGGATTATGATATTACTATTCTGTATCATCCGGGAAAGGCCAATATAGTGGCTTATGCTTTGAGCCGAAAGGCAGTGAGTATGGGAAGTTTGGCGTATATTCCAATTGGGGAGAGGCCCCTTGCAGTTGATGTTCATGCTTTGGCCAATCGATTTTTGAGATTAGATATTTCGAAGCCTAGTTAGGTGTTGGCTTGTCTGGTTTCTCGGTCTTCCTTATATGATCGCATCAGAGAGCGCAGTATGATGATCCGCATTTGCTTGTCCTTAAGGACAGGGTTAAGCATGATGATGCCAGGGATGTGAACATTAGTGATGATGGTGTGTTGAGGATGTAGGGCCGGATCTGTGTACCCAATGTGGATTGGCTTAGATAGTTGATTCTAGAGGAGGCCCATAACTCGCGGTATTCTATTCATCTAGGTGCCGTGAAAATGTATCAGGATTTGAGGTGGCACTATTGGTGGAGAAGGTTGAAGAAAGATATTGTGGAATTTGTAGCTCGGTGTCTCAATTGTCAGCAGGTGAAATATGAGCATCAGAGATCGGGTGGCTTGCTTCAGCAGATTGTTATTCCCGAGTAGAAGTGGGATAGAGTCACTATGGATTTTGTGAGTGGTCTTCCTCGGACTTTGAAGAAGTTCGATGCTAATTGGGTGATTGTGGACCGGCTGAACAAGTCTGCGCACTTCATTCCGGTGTGTACTACCTATTCTTCGGAGCGACTGCCAGGGATCTTTATTCAAGAGATTATGCGGTTGCATGGTGTTCCAGTTTCCATCATCTCAGATAGAGGCACTCAGTTTACTTCCCAGTTTTGGAGGACTTTTCAGCGATAGTTGGGTACTCAGGTGGAGTTGAGCACAGTATTTCATCCTCAGATGGACGGGCAGTCCGAGCGTACTATTCAGATATTGGAGAACATGTTGCGTGCCTGTGTTATTGATTTCAGAGGTTCTTGGGATGAGTTTTTACCGCCTATAGAGTTTTCCTACAACAACAGCTACCAGTCGAGTATTCAGATGGCGCCATATGAGGCTTTGTATGGGAGGCGATGCAGATCTCTAGTTGGTTGGTTTGAGCCCGGCGAGGCTAGGCTATTGGGGATGGATTTGGTTCAGGATGCCTTAGAGAAGGTGAAGGTGATTCAGGAGAGACTTCGTATAGCACAGTCGCGTCAGAAGAGTTAGGCGGATCGGAAGGTTCGAGATGTGTCCTACATGGTTGGTGAGAAAGTCTTGCAGAAGGTTTCGCCCATGAAGGGTGTTATGAGATTCAGAAAGAAAGGGAAGTTGAGTACGCGGTTCATTGGGCCTTTTGAGGTACTTAGGAGGATTAGGGAGGTGGGTTATATGCTTACTTTGACATACGGCTTGTCAGGCGTGCATCCGGTATTTTATGTTTCTATGCTCCGGAAGTATGTTGGGGACCCGTCTCATGTTTTGGACTTCAGCACGGTTCAGTTGGATAACAATTTCACATATGATGTGGAGCCAGAGGCTATTTTGGGTCGTCGGGTTCGGAAATTGAGATCAAAGGATATAGCTTCGGTGAAAGTGCAGTGGAGAGGTTGGCGCTTGGAGGAGGCTACCTGTGAGACCGGGCGGGAGATGCGGAGCAGATAACCTCACCTATTTGAGGCTTCATGTACATTTCTTGACTCGTTCGAGGACGAACGTTTGTTTAAGTTGGGGAGGATGTGACGACCCGGCCAGTCGTCTCATGAGTTAACGTTTGTTTAAGAAGGCTTAAGTTGGAATAGTCAACCGGATGTTGACTTATGAGTTAGAGGGCTCGAATGTGACTCCCGATGATTCGGTTAACTTCGGGAGGTGATTTGTGACTTAGGAGTGTGATTGGAAGTGATTTTGGAGGTCCGGTGTAGAATTAGGCTTGAATTGGCAAAGTTAGTATTCTAGCGATTTCTAGTTGGTAGGTGAGATTTTGATCCGAGGTTCGGAATAGAATTACGAGAGTTGCTGTAGCTTTGTTATGTGATTTTGGATGTGTGTGCAAAATTTCAGGTCATTCGGAGGTGATTTGGTTGGGTTTTTTATCAAATGTGTGTTTCGGAAGTTTTGTAAGATCTTAGGCTTGAATTCGACGCGAATTGATGGTTTTACTATTGTTTGAGGTGTTTTGATGATTGGAACGAGTTTAATTGTTGTTTTAGGATGTGTTGGTACTTTTGGTTGAGGTACCGGGGGCCTCGGTAATTTCGGATGGCTAATGGAAAGTTTTGAGACTTAAGGAATTGAAGAAAATTGAAGCAGTATAGGAGGAATTTGGTCTTCGCGATCGCGAGCCTGGGGCCTCGATCGCATAGAAGGATTTTTGGCAGGCCAGTTAATGCTCTTCGCGTTCGCAGCTAGAGGGTCACGTTCGCATAGTTCTGGGAAAACAACCATAGCGTTCGTGAGGATGGAATCACGATCGCATAGTTTATTTTGAGGTCTTGGAAAATTTGCTCTCCGCGATCGCATAGAAGGAAGTCAGAAGCTGGGCAGAATGTTTTTAAACATTTCATCTGCGAGCTTTCGTCATTTTTCCACCATTGTTGAGTATTTTGGGAGAAACATTTCAATTGCTCTTCGGGAGAAATTGAAGAAGGATTCGAAGAGGATTGATTGGAGGTAAGTTTTATGAACCAAAAACATGATTATATTGTGAAATTAACCTAGGATTTCATGGAAATTTAGCTAAAAAGAGATGAACTAGGGCTTGGAATTTTGAAAATTTAAATTGGGATTTGAGGGGCCATTTGAGGTCGGATTTGAGAACTTTTGATATGTATGGACTCGTGGCGAGATAAGGGACCCGTTGAAGTAAATTTTTTTGAGTTTCGAGAAGTGGACCTGGGGCTCTAGTTTTGCCAATTTAGGGATTTTAATGTTTTTCGATAGTTTTTGCTTGGGTTTTGTTCCCTTAGCCTATTGTAATGTATTCGTTCTGATTTTGGTCAGATTCAATGCGCGAGGAGGCCGATTTGATAGGCAAGGGCATAGCGAGCTAGAGCTTTGGCCGGCTTGAGGTGAGTAATGATTGTAAATGGTGTCCTGAGGATTTGAAACCCCGGATTTGCACAACGTAGTGCTATACTGAGTTGAGACACACGGTGTGTGATGACCATGAGGTCCATTACTACTGGGGATTGTGACCTGGTCCATCCAGTTGATGATTTTACCGCGTTTTTTACTGAGGCTTGTTATTTATCATTATGATTTGGGCTAGTTGCCATGTTTCAGGTCTTGTGCCGACCTGTAGAACCCTGAGGGACATTTTGACAGATTATCCTTACTTTACTTGTTAAAGATCATATCCTCAGTCATGTTTTCTACTTGCTTAAACAATATGAACCGGTTTTTAATGATAATCTTAAATGAGAGAAATATGTGGACTCAAATCCCTACTTTATATTATTGTGCCTGAGAGACTGTGAGAATAATGACTGAGAGGGGTTTAGAACCCAACAGTGAGGATGCTATATATGTTATGGATCGGGCTGCACGCCGCATCAAGTGCGTATATGGATCGGGCTGCACGCCACAACAAATGTATATATGGATCGGGCTGCGCGGTGGAGCAATATAGCACTTGGGCTGTAGAAGCCCCTCCCGGAGTCTGCACACCCCCAGTGAGCGCAGTCGACTACTTATATGGATCGGGCTGTGCGCCACAGCGATGTACCGATCGGGCTGCACGCCGCAGCGGTTATTTTGATTTCGGTTACTGTGAAAGGGTATATGGAGCGAGTGTTGAGGATAAATAATAATTAATGAATTGTAAGCTCGATGAGCGGGTTTATACTTGATAAATACCTGATAAGCTACCTGTTTACCTGATTTCTTCATTATTTTGCTGCTTTAAGTTGTTTTTACTCCTTTGATATAGAACAGTCTTTACGTGATTTCATACCGTCAGCCATTATTTATGATTATTACCCATTGGATCGGAGTAATCACATTACTCCCTGCACCTTGCGTGCAGATCCACGTGTTCCTTAGGTGTTGTGCGAGTTTTCTTGTGGATCGTCATCCACCGGAATCTTCGAGGTAGCTGCATCGCGTCCGCAGACCTGATTTCTCCCTCTACCTTTTACTTTTTAGTATTTTAGACTATATCTGTATTAGGCTGTTGAAATCTTGTAATAGAGACTCTTGACTTGTGACACCGTATCAGTGGGCTATTGTAGAGATATTATTATTATAGTTTCCACGCACTTTATCTACTGTTTCAGACTTTTGTTATGTCGAATTAGTATTTAAACTCTGTTAATTTGTAATGAACTCTATGAAAAGGGGTTGTGAGTGTTAATTGGCCGGGCTTGCCTAGCATTGTGTTAGGCGCCATCACGACGAGGTTTGGGTCATGACAGGGCTCTTTAAAAAGGAGGGAAATTGACTGAATTGGGGGTGAAAGAGCGGGTATTTCTTTCCCTTAAGCATCACTTGCATGTCTCTGTTAGGTTTTTAACGGAAGTGAGTATTTTCCGTTAGTTAGACTAAAAGTTCTCAAGTTTTGTAAACTTAAAGAACAAATAGTGCAAAGGATTATATTTAGAGAACAAAGTTAAGCCTACCCTAAAGATAAGGGATAATTTTGGCTAAAAATTTGTATTTTATTACTACTGGCTTCATTGTAAATTGACGAGAAAATGATTTATTTAGATCACCCATGTTCGAGGTAGTTTACTTCCAACTTCTCTCCAATCAAGACTTCATAAGCCTAGGAAAATAAAATGACTTCATTTTATTACTTTTCATGGGTCCTACCTTTCTCAACACTAGATATATAAAGTTAGATCAAAGTGCCATTCTTTTTAATAACGAAAGTGTTATAAAATAAATACTGTAATGTAAAGACAAGTATAGAGAGAGACTGATATATTATTCGAATTCAAACTGATGTACATAATGAACTGAAAACTCTTATATTTATAGAAGAAAGGAAGCTGCTGTGTCAGCTGCTACTGCAAGCTGCTGTGTAAGCTGCTACTACAACTTGCTGTGTAAGCTACTATAAGCTGCTGTGTAAGCTGCTACTCCAAGCTGCTGTGTAAGCTACTACAAGCTGGTGTGTAAGCTGCTA
>MU707617.1:3719-14897 GCA_026770625.1 Nicotiana glauca
AGCATGTATCTTACGTGTACCCGCGTCGCATGGATGATTCGCGAGCTGGGTAATAAATCACATTAAATTAATAAATAGATTTCTAAAGAGACTTAAGCTTCGTTTTCTCAAATTATTAAAGAGAATTGGCCTTTCTTGGATAATTGCTCCACGTTGAATGCTTGACTGATTGTCTGTCTGTGTGTGTTTATTTTGGACCGGGCCGAATGCCTTGGCAGATTAATAGATGCATCTATAAGCGCGACGTCGACCCTCGGCAAGTGCACATTTATTTTTGTTGGAGCGGGCCGTCGACCTCGGCATGATTTGCGCATGCTTGTATTGTTGCATGGACTCATTTGAGTTGTTTTATGTCTCACTATGGCTCGAGATCATATTGTTAATAATAACAAGAAATTAAGGGAATTTCCTATGAAAGAATTATGTATTTACCTGTTTCCTCTATCTGGATGAAAATCATGTTAGAAAATAAATCCACTGTTTGATATGTATATTGAGAATAAATAATCGTTGGACCATTTGAGTGTATCAAAGTTGACCATCTCGTCTCTACCCCTTCGGGATTAGGCGGGACACTCACTGAGTACACTTTGATTACGTACTCATACTAAACTTCTGTGCAATTTTGTTGCACAGGTATATATAAACCTCTAGCAGCCTATTGGGTGTAGCAGCATGGATGACGCTGGGACTAGGTGAGCTGCATCATTGAGGCGACCGCAGCTAGAGTAGTTCCTTCCAATGTATTGTATTTACTTTTCGTCCACTGTATTCCGGGCGGATGTTGTATTTTATTTCTCTTATCAGTAGTCGCTCATGTACTTGTGACACCGGGCTTCTGGGATGGTTTACAACGGATTTGTACTAACTGTTATTATTTAAATTTGAATTCTAGTAGTGAACTTTTATTTATAAAAATGGAAAGAAAAAAAAAACCTTAGATTTTCAAAAGTATTAAAAGAGGAATTAATTGATAAGTTAGTTGGCTGGCCTGACAGAGATGTCCGGTGCCACTACGACCCGTAGTGGATTTTGGGTCGTGAAACCCAAGGTGGACATTTAGGTATAAATCCAACATTAAAGAGAGTTCTGACCTTGTTATACTGGAAGAGCATAAGAGAGGATGTAAAGCTCTTTGTTCAGAAATGTGATGTCTATCAAAGGAATAAGTCTGACTTAGCTGCTTATCCTGGTCTCCTACAACCTCTTCCAATTCCAGAACTGGTGTGGTCTTAAATTAGCATGTATTTTATCGATGGATTACCTAAATCAAAAGGATATGAGGTGATACTAGCCATCGTAGATAGGCTGAGTAAATATGGTCATTTTATACCACTTAAACACCCTTATACTGCTCAATCTATATCAAAAGTATTTATAGAATCATCTACAGACTTCATGGTATACCGAATTCCATTGTGAGTGACAGGGACACATTGTTCTTAAGTTCTTTCTGGAAGGAACTCCTCTCAATACAAGGAGTCCAGTTGCACATGTCATCAGCTTACCACCCACAAACTGATGGGCAGACTGATATTCTAGATAGATGCCTTGAGGCATATTTGAGAGATTTTTGTTTGAGGAAGCTACAGACTGTAATTCTTTTCTATACATGGCTGAATATTTGTACAATACTTCCTTTCACTTAGCCATAAGAACCACTCCTTATGAGGCCCTCTATGGAAGACCACCACCCCTGCACTTGCCTTATCTACCAGGTGAATCATCTTCAGTTGATGTGGACAACACTCTGATCAATAGAGAAATGAAGCTGCAGCTGTTGCAATACCACTTATTGAGAGCCCAGTTGAGAATGAAGCAACAGGCTGATTCTCATAGGAGTGATAGGAACTTTCAACTAGGGGATTGGGTTTACTTCAAGACTCAACATTACAGGTAGGTGAGCATTACTACTCAAGCACTCCATAAGCTGTCTGCTAAATTCTATGGACCATTTCAGATTATCAAGAAAGTGGGAGCTGTGGCCTATACTTTACTATTTCCTCAATTAGTAAAAATACACCCTACTGTATATGTGTCCCTCCTAAAGAAATGCCATGAATTGCCAACACAAATCACTTACCCTCCCACTACTGATATTGCCAGTCCACATTGCCCAAATCCTGAAGTTGTCTTAGAGACTAGAATGATCAAAAAGGGAAGCAAAGTTGTAGCTCAAGTCTTGATTAAATGGATAAGGTTATCTCCAGATTATGTTATGATGACTCCCAAATATGCCTTATAAAAAGGACTGAGCGAACGTTGCAAATATAATCTGAGTATTTAGCCCAGAGTCAAACACACAAGGAATTAACTTATCAATTACTCTTGATAGACTCACTAAATTCTACGTAATCAACTTCCCAAACGTTCTGAATAACAACTGAGGATATTTTTACTAATTATAACTGACTGCAATTAAGTAACTAAAGACTAACTATGATTAAGTTGTAAACAATTAAGAGAAGGATCTAAGGTTATGATTTTCCCTATTGATGGAATCCCTTCCTGTTATGTTTCACATAGATTTTCCTAATCGTTTCTATCGATCATGAGCACTCTTATTACTGTAAATCTATCCTAAGTAAACACAACAATTTACTAGCGCACTCTCCCGAGTTACGCTAGCTGACTTTTAATACAGCTCACTTTAGATTGCACTTAAGGCTTCGTTATCCTTAATCCCGCCTTTAAACCCTCGGTTATTGATCCCTCATATACTTTGGGAGTGGTGTTGTTCAACAATTACCTAAATATGCACTCTCTCCCGATTAATACATACTAAATAGGCACAGCTAATTGAGGATCCTATCAATTAACTACAACAAGAACGTAGTTGAACAAATAGAGATTACACCGGATAAACTATATTAATATAACACGAAGTTCATCCTTCAATAGGTTCCATCAAAACCCTAGACTAAATATTTAGCTACTCATAATCTCGTTCATCATAATAATAGCAAGATTCATCATAAAGGGTAAACTACAAAAGGAAGAAAGGAAGAACTCGATGTTGAATTATCCTCCTTGCCTCTTGCCTCTACTTGCTTTCAACTCAACTGTAAAAACCTTAATAATGTCCCTTTGGGCGAGCTGGACCTCTTATAGGTTAAGTGGAACTACACCCGAACTTCCAAGTTTACCTCTGAATTATATTGTTTTTGAACTGGACTAGCACGGTCGCGCTAGTGGGCGCTCTACTGACCGTGCATATGGCATAGTATTCTACCTCGAACTCCCGGGCTAGCGCGGTTGCACTAGTGGACGCAGTAGTGGATCATCATTCCAGCTCTTCTTTTCTCTCTTCTTTCAACGTACCCGGCACTGAGGGGCTTCTCTTGCTTCAATTTAGCTCCAAATACAGTCCTAAGTCCTCGTACGCGCAACTCGCTCCTGCAAAATATGAAATTCCCAATTAGAGCCAATTTATCATCATTTAACTATCCTACAACAGTGAAACATAGTTAAGATGGGGCATAAACAATCGCCAAATTACATGAATATAGCCTATTATCATGCTACATGGGAATTCCTAAATGCACTAAAGGTCAGGTTCCCTCGCTTTGATCCTTATGGACAACAATCTTTTGCAGGAGGGAGTATTGATATACTAAATTCAACATAATCAAATGCCACTCAAATAGGAGATTCCATCTCAGCTAAAACAGTTAGTTAGTTATGCCAAGTCAGTTGGAAGTTAGTTAAAATAGTTAGTTGGGAAGTTTCTAGAAAGATGAGTCATGTATTCATTCATACAAAGGCTACAATGTATCATTTTAAACTCATCAAATGAAATATAATTGCATTCTCTCTCTCTCTCAATCTTCTTTCTCTCTATTACAATTTCTACATTTCATAAGCTGTGATGTTCGATTTTCTCCGTTAAACTCCTAGCTCAGCTCTTCAATTCTCGAGTTCCTTGTGAATTTCTGCGATTGAGATATCAGTTAATTTATTCAATCTTGAGTCTAATTATTTGATTGTTTGATCACAAATTGAATACTATCTACGAATCTAGGATTGAACTCGGGAGAAGGAATTCTAGGTTGTATATAAGATGGAATAGAGCAAGATCTTGAACTCGTGCATTGGGAACGGATTTGCGGTTAGGATAGGAATATACCTAATCGCCTTGCTTGGTTATTATACAGAAATTATTAATGCGGTCTTGTTAATCCTGATTCCATAAGAATATAGGTGTTAAGTTAGCTTGGATAGGCAAGTAGTACTTCGGGAGAAGGCTACGAGTAATATTAACCATGCCAACCAATAAACCAGATAAACTAATTAGACAATTTAAGTGGAAGATTAATCGAGATTGTTAGGTAACCCATAACTCTAGAATATTGTCTCATTAAATTTTGTCTCGGATATTGCCAACTTGTTTCCTTTAATCTCTTAGTTTGTTACTCTAGATTAGTTTGAGTTGATTATTCATACTTTAGGATTCAGTTGAATAGATTAATTGTTTGGGTTTAATTTAGTTGATAATTAATCACAAGTCCATGTGGATACGATATCTGAACTTATAATCCTATATTATTTGTACGATTACGTATATTCGCGTGTGCGTTTGAGAGCAACAATCTCTTTGCTCAGAATTCAGAGGTGTCGTCAATCGTGTTTAGCTTAATAGTTAATACAACTACTCCTCCGTATATGTATGTGTTACTTGATCCCATCATTTAAGCTTTTCATACAATATTAAAAACAATTTTCCCTATGAATATGACAGTTTAAACCTAGGGAGAGAGGGGAAATGTTTTTTTTCCTTCTCTACGTTGTTTCTGGTGTTTGTCGGGTACAGGTTAATAGTTCGCTAAATGAATCGGGTATTTGTACATCATAATATAATGATAGGACCTAAATAATCAAACAGTATAACGAAGAGTATTTTTAAATTAATTTAAAAAATATAGGAATATATTTGACCCTTCTCTAATCAAATATTGGCCTAGTTTATATTGTGATTATTTTTGTATTATGCAACCAACCAAACCACCTTAATACGGTAAACAAAATATTATTAAGTTATTGTATTTATTATGGAAAGTTTTATCTTTTTTAATTAATTTATATGACGCAGTTTGACTCGAAACAATATTTAAAAAATATAAAGACTTTTAAACTTGTGATCTTATATATATAGCATAATATTTACTATATGATTACGAAAAATTGTAAAATAAATGAAACATTTAGAACAATTTTTTTAATATATAAATGTATCAATCTTTTAAAATTGACTAAATAAAAAAATAGTGTTGCAAACGGAGAGTATTACTTAACGGAGGAAATGTGCTTTCATGACTATTAACAATGCTGAAAAAAGTATTTTTTTTATATATATCCAACCAAGAAGTTATGAGTTCGAGTCATCCCAAGAACAAGGTGGGAAGTTCTTGGTGGGAAGGATGCCGAGGATCTATTTGGAAACAGCCTCTCTACCCATAGTAAGGGTAAGGGAGTCCGAAACTTTTTTGATGATTTTTTGGACAAAAAGTATATTTTTAATGCTTAAAAAAAAGTTACATAAATAGGTATTTCGCAGTATTATACTGCGAATTACCTTAACAGAAATTTAGCCATTAAAGTAATTCGCAGTATAATACTGCGAATTATAAATTTTTTTTTTTTTAATAATTCGCAGTATAATACTGCGAATTACAATTTTTTTTTATAATTCGCAGTATAATACTGCGAATTACAATTTTTTTTTTTTTTGTAATTCGCAGTATTATATGCGAATTATTAAAAAATAAAATTTAACTAATTCGCAGTACCTTTATTAATTTAGCCTCACCAATTAACTGACATAACAATAATTCAAACTAGTACACAAAGATTAGGTAATTAGTTGAATTCAAATTAGTAACACGCTCTTAGAATCTTGCTGGGTTCATCAAAGAATTTATATTTTCTAAGTGCGGCGGAGCATGACATAGTTGTTGTGGTTAGAAAAATGTTCATATATTGCATATTTTCTATCTTCTTGTTTGAACAACTTAAGTCCAGAGTAACATAAGTTTTTTAGGCAAAGAATTTTTGTATATCACTACCAATATTGTTTAACGTTAGCGTATTTCGTCATTAGGTATATAGTGTTTCAGTTTTCTCATTCAAATATATATTGTAGTGTACTTTTATTACTTCTTTCTTTCATTTAAGAAAAATAGATCTACCGTTCATTTTCTTTTTGTAGGAAAGACATCTTTTATTTTTAAGAAATCTAATTCTGTAAAGTAATTGGTACTTCTAACATAATAGAGATTTTTTCTTAGCAAACATGAAAAGGTTAATTCTGCAAGTAGTTTTGCATCAAAATACTTGAGAAGATAAACAATCTTCTTAGCAATAATTTACTAGATAAAAAAAATTCTAAAAAATAACTCAGATTTTGACATATTTTAATTATCATAAAAGTACAAAATTTTGCAAATGAAAATAAGCTCAGACTTTAGCAACCAATAACACAACCAAAATAAAATTAGTTAATTGTGAAAAAGATGAAACCCATATGAAAAAAATTGCTTTCTTGTAGAAAAATTTAATAATTAATTCGTAATATAGTACTATATTTTATGTGTTTGAATTATTGTTATGTCAGCCAAATTAATAAAGGTACTGCGAATTAGTTAAATTTTTTTTAAATAATTCGCAATATAATACTGCGAATTATAATTTTTTTTTTATAATTCGCAGTATTATACTGCGAATTATAATTTTTTTTTGTAATTCGCAGTATTATACTGCGAATTACTTTAACGGCTAAATTTCCGTTAAGGTAATTTGCAGTATAATACTGCGAAATACCTATTTATGTAACTTTTTTTTAGCATTAAAAATGTACTTTTTGTCCAAAAAGTCATCAAAAAAGTTTCGGACTCAAGGGTAAGGTTTGTGCACACTACTCTCCCTAATTTCCACTAATAGGATTATACTGGGTTATTATTGTTATTGTATTCTTATAGGTAAAAGTAAATTTTTATTAGTAAAAAAAAAAGATGAGGTCATAAAACTAAAAACAAGGTTGTATGACCTACAAAACTACTTGATGAGGACAAACCAAATGGTTTTACCATAAGATTTTCCCCCCTAATACGTTGTATATTTTATGTTGTTTATTATACATGAATGAATTGTATTTTAAAACAATTAAAGAAACAAAGTTTAATTAAAGAAAGAAAACTCGATGGCGTGGCAACCTACTATTTGCTGAGCCGACGTAGAAGGAGAAAATAATAATGAGAGACGAACCACCGATAAAAGCTAAGCGCGTTGATGAGAAAAAGAAGACCCTCTGATTTCTGCAACCAAACCAGATAGCTCCAACAAACCATGGCTTACGTCGAGAGAGGTAAATTTAACCTCCCTTTTCTTCCGATTATTCCATCAATTTGTTCTTTAATTCCCTTATTTTTGTTTTTAGTTTGAGCCCATTTACATGTTGATCGGAATTGCTAGGGATTTCTTTCCTTTTTGGTTTCCTTGGAGATATATTACAAATTCCAATTTTTCCATTATTTCAACGAATTCTTTTTGTCTTGCTAAGTTCTTCTGAATTTCTGAGGTTGCATCGTTTTTGTTTTGTCCTGTTCTTGATATTATTGTAATTGAAAGAGTAATTTGCTTAATTCAGTTAAATTTAGGATCTTCTTGTTCAATTGAGTCTTTTTAGATCCAAATCCAAATTCTCCTAATGTTTGTTACCGTGGAATTTTTGTGCGACGTTAATAAGCTACTCTATGAGTTATAAATTTGGGCATTCGGCTATCTAGCCTGGACCCTGGAGCATTCCACCCTGGGCCCACAAAATGGAAAATTATATTGTTTGATGCTGGTGTTATGATTTGGCAAACCCTAGTGAGCACCAAATTGCATTTCACCATCCTGGAAACGATCAGTAGCCACTTGGAATTCTAAACTTAGTGACTCAAATTTGTATGGTTCTGTTTTACAATTTATCAGTGTCTTTTGTCTCTACAGTGAATCAATTCAAGGAAAACTTGATTCTAATAATCATTTCTTATTAATTTTACTATTTTAAGTTTTCCAAATTCTCTGACTTGAGAAATGATTAAGAAATAAGGTTTCTTATTGAGTATGTCATATGATCTAAAGAGACCTATCCATGCAAATTTTGTTTTAGATCTAGTATTAACTTGTGACTCGTTCCCGTTCCATGAACCGAAGCAATCTAATAGTGGTATGTGGAGTTAAGTTCTTAGAGTAAACTTCATAAGGTCATAGTGAAAGCGACATAGATAATTGTAACTTGTTAGGTAATGCTTAGAGAGATAGATGTCTCAAAGTTTTTGGAAATGGGATTGTTCGAAATACTTTCGTATGATTTTTATTTCCACTTCTACTTTAGGATAAGTAGGTTCAAGATAGAACACACTTTCATTTAGCCCCCATCAGAAGAAAGGTGAAATAAGATTAAATGGGACTGTGGTGTCTCAATGAAGACAATTCAGATATTTAGGTTTAGACTACTAGGAGAATGACATGATAGATGAGTGTGAATCGCATACAATTAAAGTAGATTGATGAAATGAAGAAGCGCTGGAAGAGTGTTTTGCAGTAGGAAGATACATGACTGAGTGAAACAATTGGTAGGCTGGTGATATTGCAAAGGGAATGAGATGTATCCACAAGATGAAGATTGTAAATATGTGGATGTTAAGATGGATGTGTGGTCATACAATGCACATGATTTGAAATGATCATATTAGTCAGAAAATAGAAATAATAGAGAAAGGGAATAAAATGAGGTAATGTCAGATGAGATGGTTTTTGGCATGTACTATGTGGATCTTCAAATGTAGCAGTCCATAGGTGCACAATATGGTGATTGAAGTTGCTGAAGTACGAGGAGGTAGATCTAAAATCACCACTGACATTATCTCAAAGTCCTCCTATCCCTTTGTAATAATTGCAGACATAACTAATAGTATAATGCAATGTGAAAGTAAAGGACTCATATACTATACCAACAATTGAGAGTTGAGGCTTGGTTGGTAGGTCCAAATAAGGACAAGCGTGAGATTTTGGACAACTTTTTGTTATATAAAACCCCTTATCTTTTAAAAACAAACTATATACTATGGTATTCGTATGAAATGGGCTCAAATAAAGCTGACTCCAACTTTTGAGATTGAGACCTAGTAGATTGGTTGTTTACATGGTTAAACTCATTCAAATATAAAGTTTAAGAGCAACAATGTTTCCGAGTTGCATGCTAAGCATTTTTTTAGCTGATTCAGTTGACCTTCCTCAGCTTCTTGCTTGAAAAAAACTTAAGTTTCTTTTCTGGATCCAAGTCATTTAGAAAATCAAACTGCCCAGTCATGTCTCTGTCGGTCCGACTCCTTATTGATAAATGTAGTCTGTACAGGGAAACATTTAATACATGCATCTGTGTTTGGATACATATGCTAACATACGATATTGTGAGAGAACTCTTCTAATACAAGCACTTCATGTTGCAGGTGTGGTAAAATCCAAACGTTCTATATGGCGATTGAAGACTATCACTGATTTCTTTTGGTCCATCATCAACTTCATTAGTGTGTTTTTTGCAACTATGTTTTCGGTAAGGATGTTCATATTCCTGGTTAGGAACCACATAGGTACTACTATCATTCTATTGTAGACTATGTATTAACTGCCTCAATGCCTTCATAGATGGAAAAAACAGATGCCTACAGAAAAGGTTCAGGATCCAGCAAGAAGTGGGATGGGGGCGGTCCTGGAGGTCCTGGAAGTGGTCCATATGGTGGTGGTCCACGTGGGCCACCTCGTGGATTGGATAATGTCCGAGGCATTGACCACAGTATGTTCATTGTTTCGATCTTTAATTTGGTGGCATTTGTTTATGAAAAGTTCCTATGAAATTTTGCAAAAACCTTTTTGGAGAAGGCTTTGCGGTATTTTCTCAGTGTACATAAAGTTTACAACTATCCAAACATATTTTACGCTTTTGCATAAAATGTTAAAAATATTTTTCCAAAATGCCGTCCCCTAAAATTTTTTCAGAGCGCTATTATTTTATAAGAATTTCTGCTGTTATTTAACCATTAATTTTTTTCCTACTGCAGGCTCTCTTCCTGCCTGTGGTTCTTGCTGCGGATAAATGATGCCACTTTTGAGAATCTATGGTTTGGGATCTTATTCCATAAACACTTAATAGTGAAATGTATGTAGGTTTCTGCACTTATGCTTACATTTAAACTTGGAAGCCTGTTCATATGTCCTGTTCATCCTAAAATTTTAATAAAACTCAGATAGTTTTTTTTTTTTTTTGTACTTATACGTCTCCGTGCTGAGTTTTTTTAATTGAAAAAAAAAAATACATGTTGGATTTAGGAATGTTTGTCTTGCATTGTGAGCTGGTTGAAGCTTTCACTTATTTTTCTCGTTAATGGCTAATAGTGACATCGTAAGAAGCACATGGATGGAAAAGAATGACTGATTTCTATTTTTTGACGATTTGCATATGTTTCTTTCCATTTGTTTGAGTATTCCTATTAAGGAAGAGAGTTTAAGTTTGGATGCGCTTTTATAACTATGAGTTGATGGACAACCATTGGCGATTCTAGTCGAGGTTCTTGGAATAGCTTAGGTTTGGCTCACAAAATGAGTCCTTTACATTTTGATTTCTAGTTGAAGGTCTACTGTATGTTACTTCATCCTACAGATCAAATTCATACCAACTGTTGTGCGTCATGGATTGCCAAATCAATCCAATATCAGGGAGATTATGCCATGTGTTCAAATGACCTGGCATATTGAGTCAAATTAAAGGCAGTCTAAAGACATCAAATTATTCAAGTCGCATGTTTCGACCAAATCTAATCGAGGGAGAACCCTAAACTATTATGTTTTTGTCGGTTACCTACTTAAATTATTAAATTGTTGGGAGAAATTCAAAAATAGCCAGATTTACCACTGGTCATTGAAAAATAGCCAAGTTTCAAAAGTCATCAAAATTTAGCCACTTTAAATCTGAGCGAAAACACTATTCAAAATCCGGAAAAATACGCTCGTAAATTTTACCGGAGTTCCAGCATAAGTATGCTTGAACTCCCGTAAATTTTACGGGAGTTCCAGGATAACTATGCTGGAACTCCCGCAAATTTTACGGGAGTTCAAGCATAATTATGCTGGAACTCC
>MU707617.1:18949-31322 GCA_026770625.1 Nicotiana glauca
AATTGGGTCAATTTTAAATATTAATTAATAAAAAATCATTAAAATAATAATTTTTAAAATATAAAATCTAATTTAAAGGAAAAAGTACGGGTGCAAGTTTCTATGAATATCTTTTTTACATGACAATAAAGTGGTTTTAATAATACAGATGAGACTTAAGTAAATTTATCATCTTTGTAAGTTAAGCCGATATCAGTTTGAATTCAAGTATTCTGTTTATGTAATACCATTAATTTCTAGATTCAAAATGATTGTCGTATTTTTATTACGTCATTTACTTTATTTCATCTCGTAAATAATTGGTTGATAAATTTAGGTAGTTAATTTTTCACACGAGAGTTCTGACTAAAGATTTACGTGTAACGCACGTACATAATGACTAGTTAATATTAAAATGTGCCAAGTGACACCTACACGTGACCAATTAACTCAGTTAATCTAAATACCAATTTAATTAAGATCTCAATCGTGATTTCGCCATTAAACTTCGATTGAACATTTTTTTCTTCCATTAACCTTCAATTTCACTGGAAATTTTGGTTTAGTACGAGATTTGGGATTTAAAACAAAGCTAGGGTTTGGGTGTTCTTTCAAGAAAGAGAAAATTGTGGAGAACTGAGTAAAGGAGAAATCAAGAAAAAAGGCAATTTCAAGAGAAACAAGAGAAGTGAAAAGTTTCCGCTGAAACCTCATATGGAGAAAGGAAGAAGAAAGGTGAAAAACAAAAAAGAAGGCTAGAATATAAAGAAAATATAGGGGAAACTTTTGTTATAAAGGGTAACACTAATTAGCTGTTAGACAATGCCACGTGAGGCCAATTTTTATGGCTAATTTCATTTCTATATGCTTTTTGACGAGTTATCTCATACATTTTGTCAAAAAAAAATCAATGGGGAACTTTTAATATAATATGAAGATATAGTTAAGAGGGTTTTGGGATCACATACTTTTAAGTAGGTAACTGTCAAAAATAGAATAGTTTAAAAAGATTTTGGGATACCTTCTTGTCTTTGAATTGTTAAAGTCAAAATTGTGGTGGAGGTAATTACAATGGCTTCAGCTATCCAAAATTTCTTGAGAGAATGACCCTCTATAGCTTCTCAAAATTTTAATAACTCATATTTTTTTCATTATCGCAAAATATCCCTTCGACCCAAAAATATTATATTTAGTATTTTTTTATATAGTGACAGTCTATTTTGCATATTTTTTGTATAGTGTCAGTTTATTTTGTATATATTTTGTACAGTGACAGTCTATTTAATATATTTTTTGTATAGTGACAGTCTATTTTGTATATTTTTTATATAGTGATAGTCTATTGTATATAAATTATATATAACAGTCTATTTAGTATACTTTTTGTATAGTGACAGTCTATTTAGTATTTTTTTTGTATAGTGACAGTCTATTTTGTATATATTTATATCCCGAGCATTTTTATCTATCCAACGTGTATAGACTGTTGTATGATGTATAAAAGTGTATATATTATTCTTTTACCTTAACCTTGTCTCTCCAACGTGTATAGACTATTTTGTACAGAAATTTATAATTAAGAAGCTGCTTGAAATTTCTATTAAAACAAAAATCAAAGAATTCAAGGTATGCAATGGCGAGCACTTATTCAAGCTTTAGCTTTTCGTCCAGGTAGACCACCAGTATTTAGGCTCACTGGAATTGGACCTCCACAGCCAAATAACAAGTTGGGTGGAATTCGAATTTCGGGGATTTGTAGCAAACTCATTAGCAGATCTTGATGCTGAGATTCTCGATCTAAGGTCAAGTACCGAAACAAAAGTGGTGGCTGCTAATTCTGTTTTCGAGCTGCACATATTATTAGCAAGACTTGGGGCTGTAGAAGAAGTGTTGAATTCAATCAAACAAATGAACCCGAAAATTGTGACGATTGTTGAACAAGAAGTGAATCATAACGCTAGTGTTTTTTTGGACAGGTTTAACGAGGCATTACATTATTATTCAACATTGTTTGATTCGTTAAAGAGTTCAATATCATCATCATCCACTGGGTTAACGTGGTGGTTTGTGAAAGTGCGGACCGAGTTGAGCGGCACAAGACACTGTGTTAGTGGCGAGTTAGGATGAACTCGGCCGTGTTCGATCTGGTTCATCTTGGTTTGAATGCGTTTAAGCAGGCGAGTATGTTGTTGGCGTTGTTTGCCGGAGGCGATGGTTACAGAGTTGAAAAGAACGATGGGTGTTTAATGTTGGGTTTGTATTGGTCAAAATTTGGCTAAGGCTTATTAGCTGCAAATGGACGTGATCGAAGAATAAGCCTACCACAGCGTGAGGGCGAGGGGCCGCTTTAAGAAAGATTAGGGCCGAGGTCAAGCAGAGGTATGAGGATAATAGTAGAATAAGTTAAATTAGAAAGGAGGAATATTCCACTAATATTCCTCCAGATGTACTTTTCAGGATTTTTTAAGAATATCCCTTATAAATAGGAAGAGATAAAGAACAAAAAAAGGGGATCTTCACTTTTTGATAAGAGCACATTATAAAAGGTTGACTGAGGAGAATATACAAAGGCTTGTTCACTGATTTCATTCACAAGATCCAAAGGTTCCTTATCCATCTTCATTGCTTATCACCCCACGTTGTTGTTAGAAAGGGAAATCATCCAAGTCACCTAACATTTGGCTGATAAATTCCTTCTTATTACGATTATTGTCATTTTCTACATTTATTGCATGCTTCTAGTATTACATTCATTGACAATCATTGGTCATATACTTGATATTTAATATTCTTGAGCACGATCTCATCCTACGGATATCCCACTATCTCATATCTAGAGTTTATTATGTTTAACTAGGATTCACCCCTTATTTTCTCATTAATTAGTTTAACAAAAAGCTTAACACTTTTTGGTCGAACAATTTGGCGCCGTCTGTGGGGACTTTCTAGTTAAAATTTTAGTTCCTTCTAGATAATAAAAAACAACAACATCATCCATCTTTTCTCATTCGCACGAACTAACAATGCAGGAAAAGGAGATAAAAGACGGAAAGCAGTAGTGGACTTTACTACCAACCACTTGAACACCATCAACGAGGTTGACATAGAAGGCGAGGAGAATGCCACACTGAGTGCTACACCCAGGCGGAATGACTCACCTCCCCCTCATAAAAGTGTAATCGCTTCACGCGGAATGGGAGCCTCCACGTCCACAACTGAGGAAGTGCCACTAGCAAACAAGAAACTACTGGAGACGTGGCTGACAAGCACTCTAAGCAACATACTCGATAAAACGGACGAATAGAAATGCCATAAAGCGGATACCATAGCAACCGCCTACGAGCAACCAAGATGTTCAACGACCAACTCGGCAAAACAATGGAAGTTTACATAGACGATATGTTGGTCAAATCAAAAAAGGAAGGAAGACCACATCGACCATCTAAAAGAAGCCTTCGGCATACTAAGGCAATACGACATGAAGCTGAACCCCTAAAAGTAGGCTTTCAGCGTAACCTCAGGCAAGTTTCTCGGTTTTCTAGTGTTGCAACGAGGCATCGAGGTCAACCCCGACCATATCAAAGCCATCGAGGGAATACCCGAAGTATTGACCAGCAAGAAATAGGTATAAAAGCTGACCAGTCGGATAACTGCCCTATCGAGGTTCATCTCATGTTCTTCTGACATATGCCACAAATTCTTCAACGTGCTTAAAAAAGACAACGAACACCAGTGGAACTTAGAATGCATCGAGGCCTTAAGAGAACTAAAGGCATACTTATCTTCGCCCCCTCTACTTGCCAAAGCAAAATCCGGCGAGCGCCTCCTGATATATCTGGCCTTATCCAAGGTCGCAGTAAGTGCAGTGCTGGTCCGAAAGACAAAGGTACGCAATCTCCAATATTTTACATTAGCAAAACCCTGGTCGACACCGAAACATAGTACCCCCACCTTGAAAAGTTCTCCTTGGCATTGGTTATAGTTTCATTAAAGCTTAGACCCTATTTTAGTCACCCTATATCGGTGGTCACGACTTTCCCCCTAAGGAGCATTCTACATAAACCCGAGCTGTCGGGAAGATTGGTCAAGTGGGCCATAGAATTGAGCAGGCATAATATAACATATCAACCGTGAACAGCGATAATATCACAGGTACTCGCCGACTTCGTCGCCGATTTCAGTTCCAAAATAATGCCTGAGGTCGAGCAGGAAACTTCTCGTACCTCTCTTGTGAGCACGAAATTTTTTGCCTTATATGAATTACTCCCATAAATTCAAGAAAAATAATTTTTTTCTCCATTTTTTACAATTTTAGGATTTTGTGATAATTTGTGTGCATGTTTATTTTATTTAATTAATGAAAAATACAAAAATACATACATTTGCATTTAGGATTTAATTTAGCATTGTAGGATTAATTAAGTAATTAAGTTATTTTATGAAAATGGAAAAAATCAAAAAATAGTTTATTTTACATTTTTTTAGTTTAATTTTGAATTTTGGGGAGTTAGTCCTTTAATTTAGTTTAGTTAATATTTGTAATTATGAATTCAAGTTTGTTAGGTTAATTTGTGTATTTAATTTTGAAAAAAAAAAAGAAACAAAGGAATTTAGAAAATTAAAAAAAAAAGAGAAGATCTTGGGCCATTCTTCAGTTTTCCCCCAAGCCCAATGCAAAACCTGATCAAAGCCGACCCCTGAATTACCCCTTTACCCGGCCCAAAACCACCATACCTGGTCCAGTCTTCCGCCCAGTCCAAATGACACCGTTTCATGCTAAATGAATCTGAGCCGTCAAGGTTAGGAGATTTAACGGTTTGGAAGCTAGGGTCCGCTAATATAAGACTGTCCTAAGAGCCCTACCCACCCCTATCTCCTCTCCCTCACCATTTTAGAGACCCTGTCTGGAACCCTAGCGCCGCCTTGGTTCTCCACTGCCTTGGGCTAGCGGCGCCGCCTCCAAATACCACAATAAATACACCCCAAGACCCCTTCACTTCCTCTTTCCAAATCCCTGACCCATTTCTTTCCAACCCCGCTGGTTCTTCTCGAATCTCCAATCGAAAACTGGACCAAAAACCTAACCTTTCCCAAATCGTTTAAAAACTCAAGTCCCTGCATCATTAGCCTTCATCATGATGATTTTCACGACTAAACTCTAAGGAGAACCTTGATGCTGTCCCCCAAGTCATGAATCCACACTGTTTTCTGGGCATTTTTTCAAGCTCCGATTTAGCTAGAAATAGAGGTTAATTGTTTGTTGTTATCAAAGAACAATTGATTATCCTCAGTTTCCGTCTATTTTGAGACAATTTTGGCCGTTGGTTTCTATCAGTGTGGTTTGTGCTGAATTTTGTTCTTAGTCACACTTCTGTGCTTTATTCATGCTTCCTTCTCTTTTCTTCTTCCCTGTTAATGTTTGTGATTAGATCATTAGTCGTTTCAGTTAATTTAGGTCTAAAACCGTTTGAATCATGTTTAGTTAATTATAATAAGTTTGCTGATTTCTGTTTCTATTTGAATATGTGAGCAATGTTTAATTGGCTTAGCATTTTTGTGAAGTTTCTAATCATGTTTGATTCAAGGCAAATTTGTTCCTTCTTTCTAACTTTTGAAATTGTCCAAGTTTTTTTGAGAATTTCATTTTTGATCTGTTTAATGCCTTTTGTGTTTGTGTAGTCCTGTTTGTCACTCTTCTTGAATCAGTAGATGGGTTAATTGTCAGGTTTGAAACTTAAAGGGATCTCAAAGGAAGGGGCATGGACTGTAATAGTTAGTTGGGTAGAGGTCAATTTAGGGATTTTGGGATGTGAGGGAATATAATTCTGTTAGGATAGAAGCTTCTACAGAATAGGATAAGAGCTGGGATGGGAGATATTTTTTAAAGAAGGTTAGAAGGGTAAAAATAACTAGGCCAAGGGAGGGTAAATGGGGAATTAGCTAATTGCATTAGGGTTGCCCTAGGCATGTCTATATAAACTCATTTTTCATTCTGTGGAGGGGGGATTTTGGAGAGAAAAAAAAGCTAAAAAATACAGAAAAGAAACGGCTGAAACTAGAATCACTGTTCCATTAAAAGATTCTAGTTGATTTCTTAAGTTCTTTACTTCTTGAGAAGATTTTTCTGGTGAATATAGCTCAAATGGTTTGAAACTGGGTGTTTGGGGTTTTGATTTTTGAGGGTTGCCTTGGTATTTTCTCGAGTGAGGTTGATTTCTCATTTTTTTCAAACTCAAGTTGGTCGACTGGTTCTGCTGTTGTCTGCTGGCTGCTGTTCTGTTGCAGATTCCTCACTTCTTTTGTTTCATTTTTACTTCCAGGTATTTCTTAAGAACTCACTGAATGACAAAGTGAAGTTATGGACTTGGTTTTATGTATGAGGTAAGTGAAGTGTATGAGGAAAATGGAATAAGTTTGTTTGGTGTTCAAGGAATAATTTGTATATTTTCATGAGTATTTTAGTTCTGGTCTATGCTGGTTCTAGATTCTATCAGGGTATTGAACTAAAGCTAGATTTAGATGAAGCCTTCGAAATGTATTTGTTATATGCTGCTCAATTTTTGTTTAAGGTCTGGATTAAAAATGATTCATGCTGTTCTGACCTTTTTCTTAAATCTGTATTAGATAAGTTAACAAATCTGTCGTAATAGGGATTTCATATGAAAGTTTAGACTGAAGCTTCTTTAATATTCAGTTTTAATTTCAGTTTTAGCTTAGTTTTTTTCCCTCTCTTATCTTTAGAATCTAAATTTTACATCCTAGTCTTTCATCATGTGTATTGAATTCGATGGGGTCACTTTAATCTGTTAGTAAAATGGTTGTGCATCAGTTTTTTGAGAATTTTCAATTAATTGGTATCTTAAACTATGCTTTGAGAAGTTCAGTAGTTGGTAGTTTCTTATTTACTGCATGAATAGGAGAAATGATTGAGGTTCGCATCTTTATTTGGAGCTTAAGGCTCTTGATGCTCAAAAGGGCTTGTGTTGTCCAAGACTCGAACTCGAGTCATGTTATATATTGGTCTCAGTGCTGGCTTTCTGAATTTGTGTCACTTCAGGCACACATTTGTACCGTGGAGACTCGATGCCAAGTCTCTCACCCAGACACAGCGTATTTTCAGGAGCTTGGGCTCACTATTTGGCCCAAAAATAGGACAGTCCCTTCCTAATGAGACTCGGGCCACCTCTTTTCGTTGGGCTATTGGTTCATTTATGCTGACTTGAACCCCCCCCCCTAATAATTAATTCTCCATCGTGTAAGTTTATCGTTAACCTGAATAAAACCTTTAGTCACATTTAGTATTAACTAACCGAATTCCTTTAAATAATTAGGAGGTGAGCTATACTAGATAAGACATAGTTTATGACCCTCCGAGCTTTAGTTTGAATGCCCTTTAAAAATAAAATTGAGGTGCGCTGCGCCAAATAAAATCTCAAATACGTGGCCCTTATTTAATTATTTCTTTTAAAATACTTAGAATTCGAGGCGTGCCATTCAACAAATTTCCATGGCTCTCGTAAAGTTAAAAACGCGTAGTTGCTTTAAGCGCATACTTTAATAATATTACCTTCCTAAACTCGGGTGTGCATTTTATATGACCCAAATCCAAATCCTTACAACGTTGAATAAAATGTGTTTCGGATTGCGGGTGGATTTCATGTGACGTGATCCAAAGACATATTTTAGACGACGTTAAATCTTATTTTAAAAATGAATAAAGGCGGTTAAAAGTAAAAATGCACATAGGTTTGAAAATGTTCTAAAATGAGATAATATGCCAATAATAACAGTTGAGAGATCGTGCTAGAACCACAAAACTCGAGAATGCCTAACACCTTCTCCCGGGTTAACAAAATTCCTTACCCGAATTTTTGGTTTTCGGACTGTAATACAGAGTCAATCTTTTCCTCGATTTGGGATTTGAACCGGTGACTTGGGACACCATAAATCTCCCAAGTGGCGACTCTGAATATTTTAATAATAAATCCCGTTTTGATTGTCCTTTAATTGGAAAAACTCCCTTATACTCCTTTGCGTAGGTGTAGGAAAAAAGAGGTGTGACAACTCTCAATTTACCCGACCTATGGGTCCTATACACCAACGACGCTTCCAACGTGTTAGGATATGGACTGGGACTTGTACTCGAGGTCCCAACAGACGAAGTCATTCGCCAGTCCATATAGTGCCCGATATGACTAACAATGAAGCCGAGTACAAGGCCGTAATTGCGGGACTGAAGTTAGCCCTCAAATACGGAGTATGACGAGTCGTCCTCCAATTCGACTCACAACTCGTTATCAACCAAGTCACAGGGACTTTCCAAATCAAAGAGCAAAGGCTACACAAGTACCGGGCAAAAATTCATAAGCTACTGCCAGATTCGACGAATGTCAACTCGATCAAATACCTCGAGCACAAAACATCGAGGCAGATGGCCTCACCAAGTTAACAGCAACAACCAAAAACTTAAGCGGAAAAGAAAACATGGTTACTCTCCTCCACTCGTCAATAGACCAACTTGAGGTACACTCTGTAAAGTTAACTTGGGACTGGTGCAACCGTATTATAACATATTTACAGGAGGGAGTACTACCATCAGACAAAAAATAAGCTAAAAAGCTTCGAATGCAGGCGACCAGATACATCGTCATAAACCAAGACTTGTACAAAAGAACGTTTGGCGGCCCCTTGGAAAAATGCCTAAGGCCAAACCGAACAATATGTGTCCTCGAGTAAGTACACGAACGCCACTGCGGTGCCCATACCAGTAACCGAGCCCTCGTCATATGCCTCATATAAGCAGGCTATTATTGGCACACCATGAAAAGGGAAGCTGCCGACTACGTCAAGAAGTGCGAGCAGTGCCATAAATACGCTCCTATGATACACCAAGCGGGCGAGAACTTTTACTCAATCACATCGCCATGGTCATTCATCAAATTAGGAATGGATATCGTATAACCACTTTTAGCAGGGCGAGGTAATATACGTTTCCTTTTGGTTTTAACTGACTACTTTTTCAAATAGGTAGAAGCAGGTGCATTCGCCCAGGTGCGCGAACAGAAAGTAATCACATTCATATGGAGAAACATCATATGTCGATTTGGCATCCCCAAAGAAATCAGCTGTGATAACGGACCCCAATTCACTAGGAAAAAGACCGTCAAATTCTTCGAGAAATGTCACATCAAGCAAATACTCTCTATGCCATATCACCCTGCAGGCAACGGCCAAGCCGAGTCATCCAATAAAATAAAACTAAACATCTTGAAGAAAAAGCTCCACCTGCCGCATTACAATGATCTTCCAGTGAGCCTCTATTCCAGACACATGACAAACAGTATTACCCCCCCAATCCCACCTTCAAAGTTCCAGAACCATATTCTTACACCCCTCATCTTGATCTCCCGACAGAAACCGAGAAGCCACCCAAAAATCCCGAACATGAGGAGATGATCAGAAAGGTCAAAAGCTTAGAACAGTCGTTCAGAGATATGAGGGGGTTGGGGGGTTAGGTAAGTGTGGCCTATAAAGATTTATGTTTGTTCCCATATGTTTAGTTGCCAGCAGGATTTAAGATGCCTAAGTTTGATTTAAACAACGGTCATGGTGATCCAGTGGTACACTGAGAGGTTTTTGTAGCAACATGAGAGGAGTAGGCGGGAGAGATGAACTACTGATGGTGTACTTCAGTCAAAGTTTAAGTGGCTTAGCTTTGGAATGGTACACCCAACAATATCATAGTCAGTGGTACACATAGGACGATCTGGCCCAAGCCTTCGCATACCATTTTCAGTATAATCTTGAAATTGTTCCAAACCGTCTGTCATTGACAAACATGGAGAAAAAGCCCGGTGAGAGTTTCAGAGAGTATGGATTCTGTTAGAGGGAGCAAGTCGCGAGGGTTGTCGAAATGGGAAAGTCGCAATGCAATATGAAGCAGCAAAGCAATTTTTTTCTTAATTTATGAGAACATACGAATTGTTAGTATCTATCTATATAGAATAAGAGAAGTAAAAGCATTACATTAAGACAAGTGTCTTACCCACAAAAAGCCAAGTGGCATTGTTAAGACAAAATAAACTACTTTTGTAACTAATTTTTTTTTAAAATTTTAAATTTTGAATTAATTGGTTACACTACTTGAATTAATAAATATAGATATCTTATAATTAAATATTAAAAAAATAAAAAATAAATATATAAAAAATAACTACCCATTCAAATTAGGTGGGAGTAGTTTCAAGTTGGAGTTTTTAAATTATTTTAAAATAAAAAACAAAAAAAATCTATAAAAAATGAAAAAAGAGAAAAGAAAAACTACCCATTCAAGTTGGGAAGTAGTTTCAAGTTGGAGTTTTAAAATAATTTTAAAATAAAAATGAAATTAACAAAATAATGAATTACCAATTCAAAATTGGGAGTAGTTTCATATTTGAGTTTTAAATTTTATTTTAAATTAAAAAAATTAAAAAAAATAAAGAATTACCAATTCAAATTTGGGAGTAGTTTCAAATTGGAGTATTAAAAATTATTTTAAAATTAAAAAAACAAAATAAATAAATTTAAAAACTTTCAGAGAAAAATATTAAATAAAGTAATATGCTAATAAATATTTATATTAAAAATTTAATAATATTAAATATTAGATGATATAATAAAGAAAAATACATAACAAAAAATTTATTCAATGCACTCCCTGTATAAGTCCCGACAATTTAATAGAGATTTATTCATTAAAATTTAGATAATATTATTAAGAACATCAGAATAAAATTTAAAATAAAAAAATATTTCATCAGTAATAAATTATATATCTTCTCCTATATTACAAAAAAAAAGTGAATACTAAACATTGGCTAATATAGTAAAGAAAAATATAGAACAAAAATTATTGGTTATTATTTTTGAATTTAAATCTTCTATATAGAATAGGAGAAGCAAAAGCATTACATTAAGACAAGTGTCTTAACCACAAAAAGCCAAGTGGCATTGTTAAGACAAAATAAACTACTTTTGTAACTAATTTTTTTTTTAAGTTTAAATTTTAAATTAATTGGTTACACTACTTGAATTAATAAATATAGATATTTTATAATTATCAATAAAAAAAAAAAAAAATTCTACTCATTTAAATTGGAGTTTTAAAATTATTTTATGATAAATCTATCTATATAGAATAGGAGAAGCAAAAACATTACATTAAGACAAGTGTCTTAACCACAAAAAGCCAAGTGACATTGTTAAGACAAAATAAACTACTTTTGTTACTAATTTTTTTAAAAATTTTAAATTTTGAATTAATTGGTTACATTACTTGAATTAATAAATATAGATATATTATAATTATAAATAAAAAATAAAAAATAGTCTACTCATTCAAGTTGGAGTTTCAAAATTATTTTATAATAAATAAAAAAAGAACAAAAAATAAAATCTACCAATTTAAATTAGAGAGTAATTTCTTCCTAATATAGTAGTAGTAGGAGGAGGAGGAGGAAGAGAAGCAAAATCACTACATTAAGACAAATGTCTTAACCACAAAAAGCCAAGTGGCATTGTTAAGACAAAATAAACTACTTTTGTAACAATTTATTTTTTAAATTTTAACTTTGAATTAATTGGTTACACTACTTGAATTAATAAATATAGATATCTTATAATTATCAATAAAAAAAATACAAAAAAAATTCTACTCATTCAAATTGGAGTTTTAAAATTATTTTATAATAAATAAAAAAATAACAAAAAATAAAAAACTACCAATTCAAATTAGAGAGTAATTTCTTACATGGGAGTAGTTATTATATTAAATTTTAACAATATTAAGTAATTGATAATACTATTACATAAACAAGAAACAAATAATTGATAATACAATTAGACTTATAAAAATAATTAGAATTATAATGAGAAAAGTACATATACACATAACTAAAATTATAATAAAGAAATAATCATAAATAAAGAATAGTAAATAAATAAGTAAATTAAATGATATCGTAAAAATACATATACTAATTAAATTTTTCATGTAGGAAAATGAAGTTGATAAATAGAACTTATAATTTCATAATGAAAAATACTAAAATATAAAGAAACTAATAGGATATTATACATAAGATAATATATTATATATAAAACATATTTTATTAATTATTTAAAATATTACTACTTTATTCATAAAAATAATAAAAGGCTTATCTCTTTATACTTTTGATGAATTCATAATTATAATTTCGTAAAAGAATGATATTATTTAAATTTTTAGCAAATATAAAATGAGAATACTAATCAAATATTATAGTAGAAATGAATGTACGAAAAGAGATGGATTAATTTTATAATAATTAATATACAAAATATAAATAAATAACACTCCAAAAAATTATTG
>MU707617.1:33777-46738 GCA_026770625.1 Nicotiana glauca
AATATATAAAAAATAACTACCCATTCGAATTGGGTGGGAGTAGTTTTAAGTTGGAGTGTTAAAATTATTTTAAAATAAAAAAACAAAACAAAAAAAAGAAAAATAAAACTAACTATCTATCTATATATTATTAAAAGGAGAGGATAAAGCCCTCTCCTTAAGCCAAATGACGTTATTAAAAATAGCCACATGTCATAATTAGTTACTAATTAATTTTTTAGTTATTAATTAGTTATTATCTATTACATTTAAATTTATATTTGAGTTTTAAAAATTATTTTAAAATTAAATATAAAATTAAAAAATAAATAATTACCAATTCAAATTTGGGAGTAATTTCAAATTGGAGTTTTAAAAATTATTTTAAAATAAAAAAACCAAAATATACAAATTTTAAAAATTTCAGAGAAAAATATTAAATAAAGTAATATTCTCATAAATATTTCTATTAAAAATTTTATAATATTAAATATTAGATGATGTAATTAAGAAAAATACATAACAAAAAATTTATTCAATGCGCTCCCTGTATAAGTCCTGACAGTTTAATAGAGATTTATTCATTAAAATTTAGACAATATTATTAAGAACATTAGAATAAAATTTAAAACAAAAAAATAGTTCATCAGTAATAAATTATATATCTTCTCCTATATTACAAAAAGAAAGTGAATACTAAACATTGGCTAATATAGTAAATAAAAATATAGAACAAAAATTATTGGTTATTATTTTTGAATTTAAATATATATAAAAAAATGAAAATAATAAAATAAAATAAAAACTAACATATATATATATATATACCCATTCAAATTGGGTGGGAGTAGTTTCAAGTTGGAGTTTATAAATTATCTTAAAATAAAAAAAATAAAAAAAATTAGCTATAAAAAAAAACGAATGAAAGAGAAGAAAAACTAACATATATATATACCCATTCAAATTGGGTGGGAGTAGTTTCAAGTTGGAGTTTATAAATTATCTTAAAATAAAAAAAATAAAAAAAATTAGCTATAAAAAAACGAAAGAAAGAGAAGAAAAACTACCCATTCAATTGGGGATGTAGTTTCAAGTTGGAGTTTTAAAATAATTTTAAAATATAAAATAAAATTTAAAAAATAATAAATTACCAATTCAAATTGGGGATTAGTTTCAAGTTGGAGTTTTAAAATTATTTTAAAATAAATAAAACAAAAATAAAGACATAAAAAAACTTTCAGAGAAAAATATTTAATAAAGTAACATGCTAATAAAACTTTCTATTAGCAATGTAATAATATTAAATATTATATGATATAATAAAGAAAAATACATAACAGAAAGTTATTCAATGCGCTCCCTGTATAAGTCCCGTTAGTTTAACTGTAATTTTGTTCATTAAAATTTAGATAATATTATTAAGAACAATAGAATAAAATTTAAAATTAAAAAAAATTTCAACAGTAATAAATTATAAATTTTCTCATATATAACAAAAAGAAAGCGAATATTAAATATTGCTTAATATAATAATAAAAAATAGAACAAAAAAATTATTCACTAACTATATAAGTACCTTTGATTCATTATTGGGTATATCGTATTGACAAGTAAGATGACAATTGAATTTTATTAAACCAATACAATCTAATAGGATCAAACAAGCTCGATCATAGTTTAATTTAATTAATATTTTTAATACTGACCGCGCATCGCGCGGTGTGAGCACGTGATTTTTGCCCTATATGAGAATTACTCCCAAAAATTCAAAAAAATAAAATAATTTTTGTGTTGTTTGTAATTTTTGTAGATTTTTGTGCTTATTGTTTGCATTGTATGTGCATGTCTATTTGTTTAAATTAATGAAATTACAAAAAATATGTCTCATTTTGCATTTGAGATTTAATTCTACAATTGTGAATAATTAAGTGTGCTTTACAAAAATGAAAAATTAAAAAAATAATGTACTTTGTATTTTTTGGCATTTATGTCTAAATTGTGTGAGCTTACTTTTTATTGGTATTTACTATTGTGTGATAATTATTGTTAGGAATTAATTAGTATTTTAATTAATTTTTGATTTTATCATTTAAGTTATAATTTTGGTCTTATTAATTAGAGAAAGAAAGAAATGAAATGAAGAGAAAAATCGGACTGGGCCGTCCAGATTTAACCAAATCCAGGCCCAAAACACATGTCTCACCCGGTCCAATTTGATCCGTCTCCAAGACCACTTGAACGACGCCGTTTTGATGTGCAAAATCTGGGCCATTGATCTCAATTCAATCAACGGTTCAGCCCAGCCCCGTCAATACAGAAACGACGCCGTTTCAGGAGCACTAATCCAGGCCGTTCACTTCAATTGATCGAACGGTCAAGACTATCCCTCATAGCCCATTGCCCAGCCCCGACCCATTTCATCAGAGACCGATCCGGTCTCAGGCCTACCCAAACGACCCCATTTCGTTAAGTAGTTTGATCCAAGCCGTCGGTCTTAATTGATCCAACGGACTGGATCAAATCCCCCAGCTAGTATATTCTTTCAACCATACCCAACCCCCCTTCGTCTCTAACGCTCAGAGACGCCCCAGATAACCTCCGCCTCAAACCACCGCCTTCCTCTACCGGAAATCGCCTCACGGCGGTTCCGGTGGCCAAAACGCCTCCATCTTTACACCACAGCCTCCCCTTAGCCTCCTCAACCCAAATCCATGGTCCGTTAAACTCGAATCATCACCAATTGTCTCGAATCTTCAATCGAAGATTCAAGCAAAAACCCTAGGTCGACCAATCCACTCCAAACTCACACCAGATACCCACCCAACCTGCCTGATACCTAAACCACCACTGGCTTCTTTCGAATCAGCCCAGGATTCGTCGAATATCAAATTTTACAACATGAACCCTAGCGCCACCCCAAAATTCCTTCGTGGCGGCGCCAACCCTAAACCTTCCCAAACTTACACCTGTTAACCTCCTGACCTCCTCCATCCCTAAATCATCACTAGCTCCCCTCGAATCTTTTTCGAGCATCTCAAGTATTAGATCAGAGATGAACCAAAATGGGCAAATAGAGTCCTCACCAATCAGTTGGGTCTATTTGGACCCTATTCGTGTGTTTTTGCAAAAAACACACGAATAGGGTCGAAATGGACCAAAAATTAGAGGAATTCAAATAATTCAAGTCCTAAGCTCAAGTTTGACGAGTAGGTTATGTTCCCTCCGAATTTGTTTTTTTTAAAGTTTTTGTTCAGTGAATTCATCCTCTACTCCTTTCTTATTTTTGTTTAAATTCGAACATTTTATGCTTACTCTGGTTTTTGTTTTCCCTCTTTGTTTTTACTGAATGATACGGTTCAATCAAGTATTAGTGAGTTTTATATGAAACTGTAGGTATTCTCATAATTGTTTATTATCACTGTTAGTTCAAAGTATGTCTCCTGCGATTGTATGTCACATTGTATATGTATTCAGTGTTTTCATTTGATGTATTTACAGTGTTCCGTTGTAGTCTAGGTTTAATTTGGAATCGAGAATGTAGTTAGTTGTTCCCATGTATGTGTGTGTATCAGTTTTTATTAGTCCAGTTCAATCAATTGTCCTGAATAAATGTTTTTGTTTTAATGCCATTTAATCTGATTTGAGTTCTAGCTTGAACTTTTCGATTGAGCTTGATAAGATGTATTGGTTATATCTGTTATAGAATCAGTCTAGTATTTAATTAAGAATTAGTTTGGATTAATTGTTGTTTAAAATTAATTGATTGATTGAATTGGTCATTAGCTTAAAGGGTAATACAGGTTAAAGGTTTGAATTGGTTAAAGGTTAGTCTCAGGGGTTTAGGGTAGTAAATGCAGTATTTTCAGGGGTGTTTTGGGGATTTAAATCACTTGAATAATTGGTTAAGGGCTGCTGGTTTTAAAAAAAAAAAATATGTTAGTGGACTTAATTGAGACATTTCTAAGTGGGATTAAATAGTCAAGAGACAACTAATAGTGGAGACAACATTTGCTGGTTTTAAGGGTTAAAAATAAATTAGTTATTGGTCCACTAATACTTAAAATCAGGAGGAGAGATCTGTATCTTGGGATATAAAAGAAGAACATATTGGACAAAAGAGAGGACTAAGGCTTTTTGGAGGGAGAGAGCAATTGTATTCTGGAGCTCTTTTGGTTCTGAAAAATCAGTTGAAGAGAAAAGTTTTAGTCAGATCTTCTTTGAGTAATCCGAGAGTTTGAAAAAAAAAAAAAACTGGAAGATCATTCAGGTCTTAAGGATCAGTTTTGAAAGTGTTTAGGCTTGAAAAGAATAGAGAGAAATATTGAGAGGTCTCACTATTTCATTGAAGTAATTTCCCTGCTTCAGTGGTTTCATTTTTTTCTGATTCAAATACGCAGATTGATCTTAAGTGATGTTGAGTCCAGTTGAAGCAGTTTCTGCTTAAACTTTGTATTTGTTGAGAGTGCCAAGTGGTCCTGGGTGCTTTCCTTGAGTTTACTTGGTTTGTTTTGGCATCGTTTTGGGTCAATCTCTATTTCTGTTTGGTTCTGGGGGTTAGTGAGTCATTCCTGGAGTTGAAGTTGTTGTTGGTTGATGTAAACTGTTTCATATTGCTGTTGGTATCTGCTGTTGCATTACTGTTGTTGCTGTTTTGCTATGCTACTACTGTTACATTGCTACAACTGACCTCTTTTCCTTCTTCTTGTATTGTTCACATCCAGGTATTTATTTCTCTCCTGGTGTATTGATTCTGAGTTTGAAGTGGATATGCAATGAAGAAATGTTTTACCCTTGTGCTTATGAAACTCTACCTGTTTGGATTATTGTATGTTGATGCGTAAATAATGTAGACACAATAGCTTAATGTAGTTTAGATTTGATTTGTACATGACTGTATAAAATGGACTGAAGTTAGAAGTGTACGTTTGGACTTATTAACCTGCATATTGGTGATAATCACCAACCTCGATGTAAGATGATTTACCTGTGCAATTTAATTGTTGAAAATTAGAATAGTTTGAAGCATGAGATAAATTTGAGATTTAGGTATAGTGATAAGTAGAAACTGACTGTTAATTAGGTTATAAGCATTAATTTAAAGGCAACCCTATGACAATTGTTTTCCAATAGCAATTTCAATATTGCAGCTTTAAAATCATGAATATCTGAATATTGATCTAGTAAGGCTAACTTGAATCATTTGAAGATTAATCAGTTACTTCGCGTTTGTGCAAATCATGCATCCAGTCTTGACTCAAATAAATGACCCTTTTGAATAAACTGAAGTTCATAGTTCGATCAAAGTGAGGCTGTGATTGACAGCCTACTTCCGGCAATTTGGGCCTCAGTTCCAGCATAAAGGGCCCAGGTCTTGTCTTTGATTGCATGTTCACTTGGACTGGGCCTAGGCATGTGATTGGCCGACCCTTTGTGCGCATTTGAATGATAACTCTTTACGTGATTAAGGATAAAACTCATGAGAATTCATGGATCGAAAATGTAGTAGTACTTGAGCCATAATGACTGATTAGGGATTTTTCTTCTATCTTTTAGAGACAAAAATAAATAGAAAATCATAGCCACTTTAGGATTTGCCCTTAAATAAAATTATGAGACGAGCCTCGTCAAATAAAACACACAAACTGCGGGGCCCTCATAAATGCATACTAAAATACTTAGATATCGGGATGAGCCGTTTAGTGAATTTCACGCTATTTTCCAAAATAACAATCTAATAGCATATTTAGGCGCGCCTTTTAATAATTTATTTTCTTAAACTCGGGTGCACATTTATATGACCCAAACTCAAATCTCGACGAAGTCAAAATATGTCAATAGCCATGGGTACATTAATGTGACATGGTTCGAGATGTATTTTCACGTCGTCGCAATTCTTATTAAAAGTAATAATAAAGCGGTAAATAATCTTTAAAATTGCACTGTAGGATCACATGTTTTAAAAATAAGATTTTTAGCCAAATATAATAGTTTAAGCGACCGTGCTAGAACCACGGGATTCGGGGGTGCCTAACACCTTCCCTCGGGTCAACAGAATTCCTTACTTAGAATTTCTGGTTCGCAGACTTCATTTGGAAAGTCGAAAATTTCCTCGATTTGGGATTCAAGATAAACCGGTGACTTGGGACACCAAAAGCCAAACCTTTCCCAAGTGGCGACTATGAAATAAATAAATAATCCCAATCCGAATAATGTCATTTAAAATGGAAAAACCCCCTTATACACCAATCCCTCGGGGATTGTGCATAAAAAGGAGGTGTGACAGCTCTGGCGACTCTCCTGGGGACACAAACCCAGAATTCCGGTTCAGGGTTTAAGAATTCGAGCTTAGAATAGCTGTTATGTTTGGCTTTATCTGATTTTCCCACATGTTTTCCTGCTAAACGTGCTAAATGCTTTACCTCTTTGATATTATTTGAACTGTATATATAAATTGTGCCGAAACCCTTCTCTTCTCACCTCCGGGGATGTTTCTTACTGGTTGAGACTCCCTATTCTGTTAGTGTCCTACCCTGAAATAAGAAAGAGGTCAGACAAGTTACAAAGTCGGACGATCCCGCAGGTCCCTGGTACGTAGCCCCCTTCTCGAGTCGAGTTGTCCGCTCGGGTACACGGTCTAGAACACAGACCTAGGTTTTGAACCTAGAATAACTTGACTTCATGCCGGATCCCTAGTAGGAACGCTTATTTGCTGCACGTTGCATTTGACTTAGGGGACTCAACACAGGGGTTGGGTCCGTCTAGGACAGGTAACCTGAAATGAAAAAGGATCATCCTGTTGCATCCTGTTTGTTTTACGCATTTATTTGCTTCAGACTTGCATGCTGACCAGCTTTTAAATATTGAAAAAAAGAGAGTAGAAATAGCAGTGTAGAGAATTAATTGCATACCGATGCCCAAATACTGTCGAAACTCTGCCAAAATTTTGAAAGAAAAAGAAAAAATATTTTATCATTTTAAAATAGCAAAAAAAAGAAGGAAAAAGAGTCTTTATTTTGTTCTTATTGTGTTCAAATTGTTTGGTTGAAAAAAGAGTCTTTATTTTAATTTGGAGAATACGTTGTTGAAAAGAAAAAGAAAAGTCTTGTTTTCAAAAATAGTTCGTTTTATCTGCCCGAACTACGCCAGTTTGATTCTCACAGGGTGTGTGATACGTAGGCAACCCTCATCGGGTCCAACTTTCCCCTTTTGTAAAAATCGCCAAAAAATGTCAAAATTAATACTTTCGTCATAAATAAGTCGGCTGATGCCGCTTTCGTCAAAAATAGCCGAATGTTCCCGAAAGGGACGCCGGAAGGCTGACTTTGCGTAAACGGCCATTGTTGGTCATATTTTTAGGTTTTGCCGGTTAACCCACGCAGCCTTAAAATCTTCGTCCCCGAAGTGCTGAAAGGCCGTGTTCGAAAAAACCGAGTATTTCGTTTTAAATTTGAAAAAAAAAGAGAAGAGAAAATAGATAGTTTTGTTTTGGGTCAAATAAAGTTTGTTGTTTGATTAATCACATTAAGAAATGTGCAGAATGAGCACGAGTCAGAATTTATCCGAAGCTATTATAAACAAGATCCCGTTGGAATTAAATATGTGGTGGGATGACTTGAGCAAATCAGGACAAGACATGGTCAAATCATATTTGGGAGGCCTTACTGGGTTGCTGAAAACTAATCCAAGAGGGGATATCATAAGGGCACTGATTCCATTCTAGGACCCGACACACAATGAATTTCACTTCTCAGATTTTGAGCTTACCCCGACATTGGAAGAGATAGCTGGATACATCGGGGATCCCAAGGTTCCATTGAGAAAGCAGTACTTGATTTCTCCAAGGGCCGTAGCCGTCCACAAGTTCTTAGACTCTTTAAAGATACGAAGGATGGTCCATAACCCGGATTTGGCAAACGATTTTTGTGCTTTGTCATTTATATATGATAGATATGGTCATATAGGAGGATTCAATAACCCGGAAAACAAAATCTGTAGCAAGGGAAACTGCCTGAAATGGGAGGAACACATGTGTTTCGCGTTTATGGTGGCCTTTTTAGGACTTCTGGTGTTCCCTAGAAAAGATGGGAAAATTGATATACGAGTAGCCGGGGTTGTCAGTACTTTGCTTACTCAGGAAAACAACACTCTTGCACCAATAATAGTGGCCGACATCTTCCGCGCTCTTACCGCTTGCAAAGTCGGGGATGACTTTTTCGAGGGTTGTAATGTATTGCTGCAAATGTGGATGGTTGAACACTTGTGCCATCACCCTCAATTTATGATCTACGGGTCATCAGAGAAAACATATATAGAAGAGTTTCCTACAAGAGTCAACGGATTTCGTCTGCCAGAAGGGGTCACCGAATGGGTAACACGTTTGCGTTCTATCTCCGCGTGCCAAATAGAGTGGACATTCAGGTGGTGTCTGTAGACGAAATCATATACATGTCAGCCATAGGTTCTCATTTTCTGCTGATGGGACTTAAAAGCATCCAACCATATGCCCCATACAGAGTATTGAGACAGCTGGGAAGATGCCAAATAGTCCCAAAGAATGAAGATCTTAGCAGACAGGTAGTCAAAATTGGGCCTAACAGTCAATTCCCTAAAGCAGTAGTTCGCAAAATCTGGAACAAATGTCAGTACTTAAAAGCAAACACTTGCGTACGAGATCAGGCCAAAGGAGAAGTATTGCCAGGATACCCCGCTTGGTACAAGAGGGATCTTGAATCCAAGAGGCCGGCTAAAAGACCTCACCTCCAAGATTTCGCTGAGTCATCACAAGAACAATGAACCTGGATGGCTAAAGAAAATGAATACATGGCCAAGATGGGAAAAATGGAGAAGCAAATCCAAGACCTTAAGTTTAAGAATAGTGTGCAAGCTGCAGCCAATGAGGGGGACAAAAAGAAACTGGCTCAAGAAAATGAAGCCCTGAGAGCACAAATCCAACAGATGAGGGTAGATGCTGACAAGCAACAAAGGAGTTGGATGGATGAACGTTTGATAAAGGGTTTGAAAAAGGAAATCATTGAATGCCAGGATGAGCTGAAGAAATCCGAGGGTATCGTAGCGGGACTCCGGGCATAGTGGGCAAAGAGAACAGAAGAATACACCCATTACTTGCAGCAATTGAAGAAGGATTATGAAAAAATCATTGTCTATCTGAAAAGAAAGATGACCACCCTTGAAGACGGAGCAGCCAAGCAAGCCGAAGCTTTTGAGACCGAAAGCGGACACTGCTATGACTTATTGGCTCGAAGGGAAGCAGAAATACATCAGTTGCAGAATCAACATCTTCAGGATTCTCAGATTTTGGAAGCCCGTAATGATCAAATAAGGCGTCTGCTCATGTAAAAGGGTCGAACCAGGGACAGGATTGAAACCATTGCCCACGCCATCGTCAAGAAATGCCGAGTGTGTAAAGACATGACCCGCTCTACCTTCTTCTCAGCAGTGATGATTTTGTCAAGAGGATAATGTATGAGTTGGAACAATTGAAAAGGGATCTTGCACCCAAGCCCGCGGCAGGGACAAACGATGCTCTGCGGGCACCACAATTTGAAGCTTTAATATACTCGTAGCTTGAGTTTGTATTTTCTTTTTTATAGAGTTTGTTGTCTGTTAGAGTCCATTCTCCTTTTCGTACCAAAGTTTGTTAGTAGTATTTGAGTCTGTACTTTGTTTCCCCTTTTAAATTTCTTCTTGGTAATGAATATTTTATTAATGAATTGGAAAATTCCCAGAAAAATTATTTCTTTATTCTTTGCATTCATTTTTTGGCGAACTACGCTTGGTCTGATTCCTGCGAGGCATGATATGTAGGCAATCTTCATCATATTCGACCATAATCCTAAATAAAGGAAATAAAATAAAAGGAAATAAGGGAAAGCATAACGAAAGGCCGGGATGACGCATGCAACCGTTGCAAAACATGTAGAAAAACATCTAACAATATAGGTGCATCACACCCCAACGTGAGATTACCTATATGTTACTTGTCTCAAATTAACCAGTTGTTGCTGTGTCCAGGTTCTATAGAAAAGTGGTTGGTTTTGTGGTAATCTGGCCTCACATTCATATTTTACGAGGTCAAAAGGAAGTGTTCAACCATCCTTCACAAGGTCGAAAGAAAGTGTTCATACATATTTCACGAGGTCGAAAGGAAGTGTTGAAATGTCTTCAGAAATTCCTCTACCGACGATTCCTATTTCGGAGGAAAGTTCAATCTCTGCCATCCCAACTTCTGAGTCAGCAACCGCTGAGGAAAATAGAATCTTGTGTCTCCGCATGATGGAAATGTTAGATGCCTGGAACAATGGAAGAGAACTACCGACTGCGATCCCTGGATTTCCTGAGCTGTTTCCTAGGGCAGGTGGGACTTCCAACACCCCCATAAGTTATCCAACTACCCAGTTCGGGCACCCTACCATTTAAGCTCACTTCACCGGATCACCTTCTGAGTATTACCCCTAAGTGTCGGCAATAGGTGCGGCTTCAAACATCTTCACCGCACCGCCTTGTTCAGCCACGACACAACCTGCATTACCCAGGCCAAGCTTCGACTCCTCTTCATTCACATTTCAAGCACCATCTTTCTCGTTGGAACCTACCCGGTTTGCCACCAATGCTTACCCTCAGCCACCACCATATGAGTTTACACCTGGGCAAGATCAAGCTCCCAAATCACCCGAGCAGGATGAGATGTCCAAAAGAATGAGGAGTCTTAAGCAAAGTTTGAAGAATATACAAGGTTTAAGTGGGCGGAAAAATATGTCTTATACCGATTTATGCATGTTCCCCCATGTGCACTTGCCATTGGGATTCAAAACCCCAAAGCTTGAGAACTATGATGGGCAAGGTGATCCTATCGCTCATCTCAAGAAGTACTGCAACCAGCTGCGAGGAGCTGGCGGAAAAGAAGAACTTATCATGGCCTATTTCAGAGAGAATCTGGTTGGTATCGCGTCTGAGTGGTACATAGACCAGGATATATCTCGCTGGCACATATGGGATGATCTTGCCAGATACTTTGTCAACCAGTTCCAATACAATATTGACATAGCCCCAGATAGGAACTCATTGACGAATCTAAAGAAAAAACCCGCGGAAAGATTTCGAGAATACACAGTTAAATGGCACGAGCAGGCATCCAGGGTAAAACCTCCAATGGATGAGGTCAAAATGGTCACGGTTTTCCTCCAAGCTCAGGAACCAGACTACTTCCAGAATATGATGTCTGCGATGGGTAGACCATTCGCTGAAACCATCAAGATTGGCGAAATGGTTGAGAATGGTTTGAAAAATGGTCGAATTCTGAGCCAATCCGCTATCAGAGCTACCTCCCAAGCCATTCAGGGTGGGTCTGGAGGAATAGCAAGGGGCAAGAAGAAGGAAGAAACGTCCATGGCGACATCAGATGCAAGAAAATACCATACCCCAAGGTCTCTTTTTCCGGAAAGACCCCCGCAACACTACTACCCCCACCAAGATATGGCCTATACCCCTCAGCCCTACATGGTCATGAATTCTCAACCTTATGGCCGACCACCGCAACAAGCCAACCGAAACCAAGCTCCACTTCCAAGAAATCAGCCTCCTTACCGAAACCACTATAATCCCCAACCACCCCAGAATAACTTCCGTCCTCGGAAACCATCCAGGAGACAAACTTTCACACCCATCGGTGAACCATATTCTGAGTTGTTCCCAAAGCTAGTCCAAATGGGTTTCCTGCAACCCATACCCCCAAACGGGAAAAACCCAGAATCACCATCATATCAGAGGGGTGTCAGGTGCCTATCATTCAGGGGTAGAAGGGCACGATACGAACAATTGTTGTACTTTAAAAAGGGTAGTGGAGGACTTGATAGAACAGAGAAAGATAGTGGTAAGGGACGAGAAGGTTCCAAATATGACTAACAATCCCTTGCCAGCTCACAACAATGGGCCAGTGATCAGAATGATTTGTGAAGATGGGGAATTTGATCCGGCATTAAAAGCCATAATTGCCATCGCTGATGCAGAAAGAAAGCCAAAAAATGCCTCGAAGCAAGATAAAGGGGAAAAGAAGACCAAAACTACCCAGTCAAAACTTGAAATGAAAGTCGAAATAGGAAAGGAGGCAATGCCTCCAAAAGATGGTGTTCTCTATATCCCACGAGGCAGCAAAGAAAAGCAGTTGACCTTGAGTCCTCCAAAAAGACTTGAAGTGAAAAAGGGAACACCAATGTATGTGCCAAAAGGAGCCTATGTTTTCCGGGGGACAATTAAACCGCTTCAGCTGAATGAGCCAGTGGTTATTGGACGCGTTCCACAGAAGCCCATGACAGATCCTACTGTTGTACCCTGGAATTACAACAAAATAGTGGTGACCTATAAGGGCAAAGAAATCTCAGGAGCAGTTCAAGAAAACCACCCTGCTGAAAAATACGCCAATTTGGAAGAAATAAATAATGCCACCAGAAAGCGCTTCCCATTTAAAAAGCCTGTAAGTGCCGAGGAAGCAGAGAATTTCTTTCAAAAGATGAATATGGCAGATTATGAAGTGATTGACCAACTTCGAAAGTTTCCCGAACAAGTTTCCCTGTTATCACTATGATGAACTCCACCGAACATCAGAAGGTATTAATTAAGACTCTTAATGAAGTATATGTTCCTGTCGAGACTTCGGTAGAGCAGCTGGAAAGAATGGCGGAAAGATTCTTTGCAATCAACCAAATTTCCTTCAGTAAGAATGAATTCCCCCCAGAAGGAGCCGCACATAACAAAGCCATGTACCTAACGGTTAAATGCGAAGGGTACTACATGAAAAGGGTTATGGTGGATGGAGGTTCCTGAGTAGACATCTGCCCGCTCTCGACCTTACAACGCATAGAAATTGGGACCGAAAGAATTCGACCCAACTATGTCTGTGTACGGGCTTTTGATGGTATAAAAAGGGACACAATTGGAGAGATCGACCTGATTTTGACCATTGGCC
>MU707620.1:3101-13181 GCA_026770625.1 Nicotiana glauca
GAAATATTTCTTCTCTTTGAATATTGTATGTGTCGTACATGAATCAATTAAGCAAATACTTTTACAATTGATCTTTGATCCAAGTTTGCTTTGAAAGATATCCATATTTGCTTTCCATAGTTTGACATACAAAAGAAGTATATGAATAAATATTAGTATTTTTGGAGAAAATGGAAAAGAAATAAAGTTAAATTCAACATCAGCCTTTAATGCATTTTCTGGCAAATTCTAATTATTATACAAATAATTACGTAATAAAAATAATACAAGTTCTCATATGACTACTACAATAAATTTATTTACATGCATAAATTATTTGTATTTTCCTACACATTGTATGAAAACTAATTGATCCGTATAAGAAAAGAACATACTCATAAAAAAAAATTGAGGGTGAAGTAACAAAAGTTGTTCCATGATGCTTGTAAACAATTTCTTAAAGAGAATTAAAGCAACGTAAAGGAAAGTTAAAATCGTTAAAAGATCACTGAGACTAGGATACTAATTGATAGGATATTACTCCTTGTTTGTGTGATTTATAAAATTCGGAAATACAATTGTCACACCTTCTTTTTGCGCACCTACCCCGAAGGATAAATGTATAAGGGAGTTTTTTTCCAATTTAAAGTGGCATTATTTGAAATGGGATTATTTATTCTTTTCAGAGTAGCCACTTGGGAAAGGTTTGGCTTTTGGTGTCCCAAGTCACCGGTTTATCTTGAATCCCAAATCGAGGAAATTTTCGACTTTCCAAATGAAGTCTGCGAACCAGAAATTCTAAGTAAGGAATTCTGTTGACCCGAGGGAAGGTGTTAGGCACTCTCGGATCCCGTGGTTCTAGCACGGTCGCTTAAATTATTGTAATGGCTAAATATTTGATTTTAAAAACATGTTATAACTTATTTGCTTTTATTAACGTTAACCCGCTTTTATTATCATTTTTTGATAGAATTGCAACGTCATGAAAACATGTCTCGAACCACGTCGCAATCAATGCGCCCGTGGTTGTCGACACATTTCGACTCCGTTGAGATTTAGATTTGGGTCACATAAATGTGCACCCGAGCTTAAGAAGGTAAAATTGATTAAGGCGCGTCCTAAAGAGACTAACGCATTGTTATTTTGGAAAAAGACCGTGAAATTCATTAAACAGCCAATTCCGAAGTCTATTCGCTTATTATGTCCTTTTAATTGAGGGCCCCGCGATTTATGATTTATTTTTGGGCGAGGCACACCTCATTTCATTTTTAAAAGGATATCCTAATGCGACTACGTTTTCTATTTCGTTACGTCTCTAAAATGAAAAAAAGAAACAACATCCTATATTATTTTCATGCTAGAGTTATTATAGCTAAGTTGTGAACGTGACTTATTAAAGTTTAAAATGAACAAAATGGGCCTCCATTTAACATTTACTGGCCCAGGCCCAGCGTAAATGATGCAAAATTGGGCTTGGGCCATCTTACTCTGATTTGGGCCCAACTACATGGTACTACCCACGTTCTAAATTTACCATATGGCAGAAATGAGATCGATGCTAAGAAAATCTATTTTTCATGAGGCTAAATGAACAAATTGTTAACTAAAGAGCATGAGCTACTGATTACTTAATCTTTAAAACTTGATATGCATTTTAAATAGGCTATAAATGAAACAAACTAGCGATGGCATTATATGGATACTACATCATTGGTTTTTTTCTAACTAGCATACATGGGAATGAATCTGCAAACTTAGACTACTACCGATCAATATTCATTTATACATTACAAACTACTCACATGATTCTAATGAGCTAATAACTAACATATATACAACTTAGAATATGAAAATACGACTAAGTGACTTCAAGCTTTAAGGCTTCATTTTATTCATGCTTTGAACTTCAGCTACATTGTGTACTAGTATAACAAGATGTGTACCTGGTAGTTGGAAAAAGAAAGAGATGAAGATCAGTAGTGCAGTAGCACAAACACAGCACAACAATACAGCAACACAGATTCCAGCAACAACTAGAGCAACTAGTGAAACAATAGCAGATAGCCTAGTAGCAAATTGAAATCCCAGGAATAGATTAACCAAACATGGGACTTAAGACAACCAATAGCAATTACAGAAAAACCAGACAGCAACACCAGGAAAAACCCAACTGAAAGCCCAGTAACACCCAAGGCGTACTCTCAGTTAAATCAAAAATGAGACAAGTGCGAGACAAGCAATGTTTCTGCTTGTAAACACTCTAGACAAACTAAAACCTTGAAGTACTTAACTCTCAACTCACTTAGCCTTCTAAGATTTAAAGCCAGCTCTAATGTCCCTCAATATCTCTTCAAGCTCTTTAGACAGAAACTTCCAGCTTTTGGTTAAAAATCCCTTGTACTCTTCCTATCTTTCTGGAGCTTTTTCTCTTTAATCTCCTAAGACTATATCTGATTTTCAACTGGAAAAAGAGCCCTTCACTATTCTGAAAAATTTTCTTATATAACCAAATTCTGCCCTCCCTACAGCCTGTCCCTATTATTTAAACTGATCAGATCCAAGGTCCCATTCCTTCTATTTTCTTTCCACTTCAGTTTGTCTAAGCATGGGACTTCTTATTATTTTCTTTTACTTCTGGGGTCCAAAAGTTAGGGAATATCCTACTGTACAGCATGTTTCACTAACATTCCCATGTGCACTTCAGCTTTTAACTACTCTGGTTTCTGACTTCCCACTTCTAAAGTCATTAGCCAGAAGTATTTTGCACTAATAGACCCCCTTTTAATTAATTAATTCAATAGTTCAAGGGGGCATTGAGTGTTAAATTGGCAGGCCACTTAACTAAGCTCTGAATTTTTATCAGGATTACAGTTATACCCAATTCACCTCTCAACTACAAATGATTCAAACTTTGATTCAAGCCATGATTCGGACCAACTTAGGCAGTATTGATAACATTACTGTCACATGTTCTAACAAATAACCTATAAAACTAATCGACGACATTCATTTAATCGATTACAACACATATAACTGATAACAAACAATCGACACACAAACAGTGATTCACAGTTCTTGGGCAAAAACAGGGGAAATGCGAAACTAATTATTCGACGATATTAATCAAAACGAATATGTATTCTACAACAAACACAATTAACAAACAATCAGAAGCAAACAAATCGACCAAATAAAAGGTCTTTAAGGAGAAGAACAGAAACGTTAACAAAAACCGCAAAAACAAATAACAAAACTGAACTAGCAACAAATATTCAAAAATAAAGATAGAAGAAAGGAAGAAGAAATACCTCAAAAAGGAAAAATTAGAAATCAAAACGGACTTGGACCAATTTCGGACTTGAAACTTTTGAGGCCAAACGGACCTTAGTCGAGTGTTCTCAACTGAGAACACTTCGACTAAGGTCTATTGAACCATCAAAAAATCTTCAACCAGGCTCGAATTATTCTAGGGTTCTTGGGGTCAGATTGGGGTTCGAGTAGTTTGGGTTTGATTTGATCCAAACCAACCATGATTTGGTGACGAGGGGGGCCAGGGGAAGGTCTGGTATGATTTTGGGGCAGGTTAAGGTTGTTTTGTTTTTTGCTCGAATCTTTGATCGAAAATTCGAGAAGCCATGGGATGGTTTGATGTAAAAGGGGTAAGGATTTGGAAAGGGGGGATCAGGGCGGTTCAGGGGTGTGATTTTGGCGGGCATCGGAGCCAGCGTCGCCGGGTTTTCAGGCGAAGGGAACGGGGGCAGCTAAGGTTTCGGTTCATCTCTTTCAGAGACGAAAGGGTTTGTCTAGGAATGAAACAGGTAACGGGGGTTTGGGGGTGGAGAACTTGGTATATTAAAATGACTCAATTAATCCGAGTCGTTAGATCAAATGGTCTTAACGACTTGGATTAACTGATGAAGACGGAAACGGGGTCGTTTAGTATAAAAACGGGGCCGTTTGGGTTTAAAGACAGGTTGGGTCTTGGGCTGGCGGGTATTGGGCTGGTGAGTGAGGGGTATTTGGGCATGATCTTGGGTCAAATTGGAGTGGCCCAATCCGATTTCCTCTTTGTTTTAATTTCCTTTCTTCATTTCTAATTCCTAATTTATTAAGAAACAAAATTCTAAATTACATTACCAAATTAAATGAAAAAAAATACTAATTAACTTCTACTTACAATTAACACACACAGCTAAATATTAATTAAACTAAATCAACCAGCTAGACCTTTAAATGCTAAAATGTAAAGCGTATTATTTTTTATTTTTGTGAAATAAAAATTAATTTCTCATAATAAAATCTAAATGTAAACGCCACATATTTTTTGTATTTTATATTAATTCAACAAATAAACACGCACAGAGAAATGCAAACAAATACGAAAAAAATAACACAAAAATCCGCAAAATCACACACAACACAAATAAAAAATATTTTATTTTGAATTTTGGGAGTAATTCTCCTATAGGGCAAAAATCACGCGCTCACAGCTGCCCCTCTTTGCCCAGAAACACGAAGATTTTTCGTGCAAAGATAAATGAGCAGATACGAGCGATTTTTTCCCGTTCGAGTACTCCCTGTGAAGCATTTTTAAATGAGTTTGACCGAGCCTTTGCTTCGGAGGCCTCCTACATATCTCTGGCTAAAAGGGAATCAGGTCAATGTAGTTCAGGAAGTTTTGGTAGCTGGGACTACCATGAAGCTATGGTTTCACTATTATTGTTGTTGCTGCTGCTACTGCTTACTGACCTCCTTATTACACCAAAAGGAAAATCGAAGCTAAGCTAGCTATGTCTATCAACTATGAGTTACAAGATTCCTATCTATAATTCTTTTGAAACTTGATCTTGAGTCTTAGCTGATTTTGCTGTAGACGTTGATCTAAATCTCGATGCTTGCGAGTTGTAGGTGCTTGTTTCTTTCCGCGGCATTGAGCGAAACAGGATTGGTGGGGCTTGTGACTTCAATCAGATCTCGAGCAGTTCGCCCTTTTGTTTGCTCTAATATTCAAACTCATTTCTTTTTCTTCTTTTCTATATTCATCGGTCGTCTTGTGCCTTGTGTTTTGAGGTCAACCTGCTTAAGACATCAAAGACAAACAAATGAACGAAACTTTCTGCCCCTGTTTTTACTAGGAAAATTTCGTGAGTTAGTTGTGACACATATCTAGACAGTCAAATCAGGATTGTGTGTCCTTGTGAATGGATCCAGGTTGTGCTGGAAAAAGCCGGGTTATGCCGAAAAAGGTCCACGGGTTACGCCGGGGAGGTCATCGGGTTATGCCGAAAAAGTCATCGGGTTATACCGGAAAAGGTCCGCGGGTTATGCCGGGAAAGTTATTGGGTTATGCCGGAAGAATCATCGGGTTATGCCGGAAAAGGTCCATGGGTTATGCTGGGAAGGTCATCGGGTTATGCCGGAAAAGGTCCACGGGTTATGCCGGGAAGGTCATCGGGTTATGCCGGAAAAGGTCATCAGGTTATGCCGGAAAAGGTCCACGGGTAATGCCGGGACGGTCACCGGGTTATGCCAGAAAAGGTCCATGGGTTAAGCCGGGAAGGTCATCGGGTTATGCCGAAAAAGGTCCACAGGTTATGCCGGGAAGGTCATCGGGTTATGCCGGAAAGGGTCCACGGGTTATGCCGGGAAGGTCATCGGGTTATGCCGGAAAGGGTCCACGGGTTATGTCGGAAAAGGTCCACGGGTTATGTCGGAAAGGGTCCACGAGTTATGCCGGGAAGGTCCGCGGGTTATGCCGGAAAGGTCATCGGGTTATGCCGAGAAAGTCATCGGGTTATGCCGGAAAAGGTCCACGGGTTATGCCGGGAAGGTCATCGAGTTATGCCGGAAAGGGTCCACGGGTTATGCCGGGAAGGTCTTCGGGTTATGCCGGAAAGGGTCCACGGATTATGCCGGGAAGGTCATCGGGTTATGCCGGAAAAGGTCCACGGGTTATGCCGGGAAGGTCATCGGGTTATGCCGGAAAGGGTCCACGGGTTATGCCGGGAAGGTCCGCGGGTTATGCCGGGAAAGTCCGCAGGTTATGCCGGGAAAGTCATCGGGTTATGCCGGAAAAGGTCCACGGGTTATGCCGGGAAGGTCATCGGGTTATGTCGGGGAGGTCATCGGGTTATGTCGAAAAAGTCATCGGGTTATGCCGTAAAAGGTCCACGGGTTATGCCGGGAAAGGTCATCGGATTATGCCTGAAAAGGTCCACGGGTTATGCCGGGAAGGTCATCGGGTTATGCCGGGGAGGTCATCGGGTTATGCCGGAAAAGTCATCGGGTTATGCCGGAAACGTCATCGGGTTATGCCGGAAAAGTTATCGGGTTTATGCCGAAAAAGGTCCAACGGGTTATGCCGGGATTTTTTTTGAAAGAAAAAGCTTCTTGAGTTATGCCAGGGAGATCCACGGGTTATTCCGGGATTTGGAAAGAAAAGGCCCCTTGGGTTATGCCAGGGAGATCCACGGGTTATGCCGGGATTTTGGAAAGAAAAAGCTCCTTGGGTTATGCCAAGGAGATCCACGGGTTATGCCGGGATTTGGAAAGAAAAGGCTCCTTGGGTTATGCCAGGGAGATCCACGGGTTATGCCGGGATTTCGGAAAGAAAATCTCCTTGGGTTATGCCAGGGAGATCCACGGGTTATGCCGGGATTTGGAAATAAAAGGCTCCTTGGGTTATGCCGGGGAGATCCACGAGTTATGCCGGGATTTTGGAAAGAAAAAGCATCTTGCTATCATGATTTGCTTTTCTTTTGGGGTTTTCATTTTATTTTATTTTCTTCTTTCTTCATTCTTCTCTATCTTTATTCTTATTTTCTTCTTTTATTTAGCAAAATGCATGAAAGAATTAGCGGAGAAACTTCCCTTTTGGTTGATTCCCTGCTGCAGAGTTGTTTCAGCGCTTGCGCATTGTTTTTCTCTTCTAGGTTGTGTCCGTTTCTTGTATGGTCGCCTGAATTACATCTATTTTAACTTTCAACAAAGAACAATTTGTTAGTTTGAAACGGGGGTTGGTTTTGTGGCCTTGATTATCTCAATTGCTTGATCCCAGTCCCATTTCCGTTGAGAACTTTGCTGCTTGCCGATCTTGAGAGAAAAATTCTTTTCAATCTTGACAAAACTCAACTTTTATGTCTTCATGAGGACTTGCCCGTGTGGGCTCTGGCCTTTTCACTTTATTTTGCTCTCAGGACCCTTGCCTTTGACTTTCTCTTTTTCCCAATGTCTTTTACTTTGGAAACGATCAACCATTATGGTCAAGTCGGGATTGGACTGACGCGCCACTGAGGCTGTGTATTTTCTTCGCCTCTTGCCAGACGGAACTCTGTGAAACCAATCCCGCCACCTTTTCCTTTGTAACCAGTTTCAGAATTTAGGGTTAAACTGAAAGGGATTCAAGGAAAAGCAAACAAAGAGTGGAAAAGATAAATTTAAAAATAGAAGCGTCCCTTTCAGGGGAAAAGAAGGACTTATCTGGGGTGCATGCTGACTTCAAATAGACATGACATGCTTCTTGGACTGGACGCCCGACCCGCACCAACTTCCGGCTTCTTACAAATCCATTGAATTACATTTCCGAACTAGGGGACCTTGCCAGGATTTCTAGTGATGAGATATCCCCCTTTTCGGCCGATAGCGCCCTTTCCGGGTTTTCGCTAATCGACCTCTCTCATTTCTCCTCTCAACGTCGACCGATAGTGCTCTCTGCGAGTTTTCACTAAACGGACTCTCTCATTTTTGGTTTCTCTACTCCCGTCACCTCATGGTGCCCGAAGGTTTTCACCAATAAGACTCTCTCATTTATTTCTCTCAATTTAGAACGCATCGGCTTTCAGCAATGATATTTCTTAGTTTTCCCAGCCTTTGGCAAATGATCCGAAGGACTTGCACTTGGTTTTGGGTAACAAAATTGTGAATGGGATTACAACTTTGGAATCATTTGGTGGGCTCGTGGTTGAACTATTATAACATCTACCCCAGTTTCAACTTCGGGGAAAATTGGATTTTTATTTTGGTGTGACTGAACCTCAGATAGAGGCTGCCTACGTATCCTTTCGGAATCAAGTCAGAACTTAGTTCAAATTCATCATTTTGTATTATTTTTTTTTTGATAATGGTGCTTTTGGATTCCAAAGAGGGTAGCCACAGAAATGTAACTGGCTCAAAAGGGCTTGCAAAAGGGTTGACAGTGTTTGGGTAGCAGGAATAAAAGCCTGCATCATCTCAAATGCGCCCAGACATTACCGAAGTAAACTCAGACATAGTACATTTTGACTGCATCTGTATTTACAGCTGTTTCAGGATCCTTTCCTTCAATATCACCCAGATATAACGCTCCTCTTGGCAATATCTTCCTGATGATGTATATACCTTTCCAATTAGGAGCAAATTTTCCTTTTGCTTCCTGGTGATGGGGAAGAATGCGTCTTAATACCAGTTGTCCTATTTCAAAGTTCCTGGATCGTACTTTCTTGTTGTAAGCACGGGCCATTCTTTGTTGGTACAACTACCCGTGACAGACTACAGCCATTCTCTTTTCATCAATTAAAGTCAACTGCTCCAATCGAGTCTTAACCCATTCGCTATCTTCAATCTCTGCTTCAACAATGGTCCGGAGCGAAGGAATTTCTACTTCTGCCGGTGTCACAGCTTCAGTTCCATAAACCAACAAATATGGGGTGGCTCCTACTAATGTGCGTACCGTAGTGTGGTATCCCAGTAAGGCAAAAGGCAACTGTTCATGCCACTGTCTGGAACTCTGGATTGTCTTTCTTAAAATCTTATTGATGTTCTTGTTCGTTGCTTCAACAGCATCGTTGGCTTTGGGCCGATAAGGAGTGGAGTTCCTATGCGTTATTTTGAATTGTTCGCATACTTCCTCCATCAGATGAATGTTCAGGTTCGCAGCATTATCTGTGATGATAGTTGCAGGAATACCAAAACGACAGATAAGATTTGAATGTACGAAATCCACCACGGCTTTTTTAGTGACTGATTTGAGAGTGACCGCTTCGACCCATTTTGTGAAGTAATCGATGGCAACCAATATGAATCTGTGCTCGTTCGATGCTTTTGGCTCAATCGGACCAATGACGTCCATACCCCAAGCGACAAAAGGACAAGGTGCTGACATAGGATGTAGCTCTGTTGGAGGCGCATGAATCAGATCTCCATGCACCTGACACTGATGGCATTTTCGGACGAAGCTGAAACAATCTTTCTCCATAGTTATCCAATAATAACCGGCTCGAAGGATTTTCTTTGCCAAAACATACCCGTTCATATGAGGTCCACACACTCTTGCGTGTACTTCACGCATGACTCTTCCTGCCTCCTCGGCGTCAACACATCTTAACAAGTTAAGATCCGGGGTTTATTTATACAAAACCTCGCCGCTCAAAAAGAAACCACTCACATGCCGCCTAATAGTTCTCTTTTGATCTCCAGTAGCATGTTCGGGGTATTCTTGTGTTTTTAAAAACCTCTTGACATCGTGGTACCATGGATGGATATTTGGTCCTGCCTCGATTACATTACAGTAACCGTGTCTTTCCCTGATTTGGATTTCCAAAGGATCGATGTGGGCGTTGCCTGGATAGGGTAATATTGAAGCTAACGTGGCAAGTGCATCAGCTAGTTCGTTGTGACACCGCGAGATGTACCTGAACTCTATTGATGTAAATCGCTTGCCGAGATCTTCCACGTGTTGCCGGTAAGGAATAAGCTTAACATCTCGAGTTTCCCATTCGCCTTGGGCCTGCCGGATAATTAGATCAGAATCCCCCATAATAAGTAAATCTTCAACATCTTGATCAATGGCCATGTTCATGCCCATGATGCAGGCTTCATACTCAGCGGTATTATTTGTGCAAAAGAACCGGAGCTTGGCCGTAGCCGGATAGTGCTGGCCGGTGGGCGAGATCAAGATTGCCCCAATTCCTACACCTTTGGCATTTACAGCCCCATCAAAGAACATTTTCCAAGAATGAGTGTCTTCAGGGACTACTTCCACTGTGTTTACCTCCTCATCCGGAAAGTAAGTATTCAACGGTTGGTATTCCTCATCAATCGGGTTTTCAGCCAAGTGATCCGCCA